>OY744571.1:2453965-2687111 GCA_963556235.1 Cryptophagus acutangulus
ACGAAAGAAAAGTTTAGCCCACAAGCCCGAAGGGCGAGTGGGCTAATTCTCTTGAGTGACTTATATGTAATTACTCACGTGTTTAATACAAAATTTTATCTAAAACTTTTATTAAATCGTATTTTTAAAATAATAAATTAAATTAGAAAAACGTCATTATTTGAAAATTGATCATTTTGATCACAGAAGGCTGGTTGTCAGAAAACTGTGGTTGTCATGTTGAAAACCGAATTTGTTTACTAAAAGAATACATCAAAATGGAGAATTGTGAAATTCCTATCGAAATTTTACAAGAAGCAAACGAAGCCACAGCTTGTTTAATTCCGGAAAAGTCCAAAAAATCTTATAACAAAGAATTTCAAGAATTTGAATATTGGAAAGACAAAAGAGGAGTAAGTATTAAAACAACTTTTAATAAATAGTGAGTATCAGTGCATTTTCACTCACTAGTGAGATAAAGTATACTTTAAATCACTACTTTTGTCCACTAGTGAGTTATGGCCTACTTTATAATTTAAATTCTAATCAATAACAAACACATTATCTGACAGTTTTGGATAAACGTAATTTATATTAACGAGCAGGTTACTCGATCGGCGTTCGACTTAGGTAAAACGTTGAGGGAACTTGCGTATATTTGCACAAAAAATACTATAAAGGAAATAGTAATAATAAAAAATAAAAACAATCTAAATTTGATTGAAGGAATATGTAAACAATTAAATATTTTAAAGACAGCCGACGTAAACATTTGTGTCATTAAAGATAAAATTAAAATTGAAGATAGTGAAACTCAAAAAATAATTATGAATGATTATCACATTTTGGCCACAGGTGGACATGCAGGGATAAAAAGAATGTTCAACAATATTTCTAGATTTTATTATTGGAATAGCATACGAAAAGACATCGAAAACTTTGTCAAACGGTGCGATTCTTGTCAACGCTATAAGTATTCAAATATTAAAAAACAACCGCTCACGATCACAACCACCGCAGGTTCGGCTTTTGAGAAAGTATTTATTGACCTAGTAGGTCCGTTGTCTCCCGATTTAAATAGTAACCGTTATATTTTGACCCTGCAATGCGAACTTAGCAAATTTGTAGAATGCTATCCAATTATAAATAAAGAAGCCAACACAGTAGCAAAAGAGTTTGTTGAAAATTTCATTCTTAGATTTGGAATACCTTCTTCGATTGTCACGGATAGAGGTACAGAATTTATGGCACAAGTATTTAAGGAAGCATGTAATCTGTTAGGTATTAAACAATTAAATTCTACTGCTTATCATCATGAAACACTTGGAGCACTAGAAAACTCTCACAAACATCTATCAGCAAATCTTAGAATGTATGCATCTCAACATGAAAGAGATTGGGGGTCGTGGGCCAAGTATTGGTGTTTTGCTTATAATAATACAGTGCATACGGAAACGCTGTATACACCACATGAATTAGTTTTTGGTAAAACGAATTGGTTACCGTCAAACATAACGCGGAACGTTGAACCGCTTTATGAGTTTAATAATTATCCGAATGAACTAAAATATCGTTTGCAAATAGCATGGAAAGACGCTCAGACAAATTTGATACACTCGAAAAGTCGTAGAAAGATAAATTGTAATCATAATAGGAAACAATCAATGTATAGTGAAAATGATAAAGTATTAGTACGCAATAGTTCGGGAAATAAAAGCGACCCAATTTTCCTAGGACCTTATAGTGTTGTGAAAGACGAAGATCCTAATGTGCGGTTACAAGTGAATAACAAAAGTGTAATAGTCCATAAAAACAGAGTGAAAATATATCAGGAGTGAAAAACATAAACTATCTCAAATGTAATTAAAATCTGTTGCAGTGTTTAATTGTAATTTATTGATTTATTTATTTATACTAGTTAGGTTAAACATTTTTTTTTTTTATGTTTTTTTTTTAGTTTTTAAGAGGGGTGGTGTGATGGGCAAGTGTGCCTTAACAACAATTACACTAAAAGTGTTGATTCATTAGTCAAACAGGTCGTTTACCTAATGCCTACCACAGCACCTTGCATTATTGGTATCCGCCAATAATGCAGTAATAGCATAATAGGGAAAGAGGACATGAACCCACAAAAAGCTGGCGAGTACACTTTTTGTGTTTGGTTCAGTTGAATGGACAAATTAGTAATTTAGTTGTTTAGTATTATTCTGGATATGAAATAGAGTAGACATATTCAAGCGGGGCATGTAGTTTATCTTACCCTTAAAACCTCCAATATTCCTTCGGCATTACTTATTTAACAATAAGATATTTTTATTTATACATACCTGCAAGTATTATTTATGTTAAAAGTAAATGCTTAATAATTTGGAACGAAAATTCAATTACAACTCACTCCATTTACTGATTTGTTTTCCACTAAGCCGGTGAGTTTTAGTTTAGGTAATAGTATATTACAAACCGAGTTGGAAAGTGTATCATTTCTGTCGAGAGATAAGATAGTTGAGGGAAGCGCTAAGGTCAACTATTTCTCGAGACAGAAATGAAACTTTCCACCGAGGTTTGTATACTATTTAATTTACAATCATACATAAAACCGAAAATAAATGATAATAAATGTAAATTTCTAAAGTTTTGAACCGCCATACCAACATTAAACCAAAATTCCGAACAATATCAAGTTGGCAAATTTTTGTATTATTGCTATGGAAATTGGCAGATACAGCATAAACTTCAATAAGCATATCACCGTTTTTTGAATTTGAACGTCTAAGATATTATATTAATAAAAATTTTGTCGGGTAGTGAAGACGAGATAAGGTGTACACCGCTCGATATAAGAGAGGCTGCGGTAAGAGCAGAGAATGTTTATGGCCCGAAAAGAGCAAACTGAGATACGAAAAAGCCTACAATACATATAAACAATGGTGCGTCGAAAAAATGTCAAAAATTTTGGATCCGAGACAGTTTTGGCGAATTGAGTAAGCAAAAGAAGTCTTCCACTCTCTGGTCATTATATTCTATGTTGCGAACAATATTAACTATCAGAGAGCGGGTTGATATTTCAAAACATAGAAAATTATTAGCTTTCCTGAAACGCCACATCGTCGGCTACAAAGCAAAATACTAAAGTAAATGTAGACACATTTTTAAAGACAGCACCTTTGGAATTTCTTGGCTCAAAAAGTGGCAATGGTAATTGGACTGTCAGGAGCTTGTAGATGTGATGAGTTGCTAAACTTGAAAATAGGATATATCGACGTTTTGGAAAATGATAAAATTAGTATCCAAATTGCACAGTCTAAAACGTATAAAACCAGAAACTTCATGATAACCAATTCTACTTGGGTCGCAATTGCAATATCCAGAGCGAAAGATTTTTTGTGCAAATTAGAAGCGGCAAAATCACGAAAATCACGTTGGACACAACTCCATTTCAGAATTTCTCCAAAAATAGCATGTTTTTAAAGCTCGACAATGCAAATACGTTTACTGGGCATTGCTTTAGGCGAACTGCAGCCACTTTGTTGGTAAAAAATTGTGCGCATTTTGATTTTTTGTTTTCTTTTTTTTTGTATATGTATGATCGTGCGTTTTGTATTCTTTTATCACATTAAACAATTACATTTATTTCTTGAGTTTGATTGTATTTTGTAACGTGACTTTAGATAATAGTTTGTACGATACTTGGGACACGGGAAATCGAGCACAGCGCCATCTCGTGTGACTGGTGATTTGGAGAGAGGAAAAGAGGAGAAACGTCATTTTTTTGGTGGCAAAGTGCATTCCACACGGTTGTGGATTATTTTTGTGCTATAAAACGAAACTATCAATCGAAAACCAAGTTATTTAACTGCGTTGCTTCATATTGGATTTGGGTGAGTAATTCACTGAGTATTATTTGGAGAATATTTATTCGGCGTATTATTTGGCAATTTGCATGTGATTAGGCATTTCAGTAAAACGACAGTTCTCGAACAGCTGATGCTTCTGGTGGTCCAACAAACAATTTCTACATAACCTAGTTTAATGAAACAATTGCGTGTAACACAAAAACCTGAAGTGCTATAATGTTGATGTTAGTGTCATTTTGTTCGCAAACGTTTATACTATATACGTATAAACTTTTGGTTCGGATTTCTTACTTGGTTTCGTGAAAATCGAGGTAACTGTGTGGTGATGTCTTCAATGTTGTTTTGAATAATCGCCTATAAAATTGGTTTAAACAAGAAAATGCTTGGGAAATTAATTGGAACTTGAGGAATACACCGTAATTATCATTTTGTAAAAATCCAGGTAAAATTGTGTCAACATTTAAATGTTGACAAAATTTTACTTGGATTTTTACCTGGATTTTTGCTGCTAATTAGCAGCAATAGGTGAGTTAATGATATAATTTATTATTCACATGTACTTAAATACTAATCAATTCTAAGTATATGTATTTTTTGTTAATTTTTTGGTAGTTGACAAATAATAATTAACAGTTGCATTTAATGTAAATATTGAAATATTGATTTTTTTTCCAGTTATTTATCTTCACTTGGTGGCCTAAAATCGATAGGAAAATTTGTTATAATGTTTACACATGAATTAATTTTTTTTTTATAGATGGTGGAATGCATTACGCACTACCCCCTGCATATCTACAGGGGAGTGTGGGACTCTGCCTCAGATGGCGTTTGAGGCCATACCCACTAAACCACCATCTCTCAGCTTGATCCATCCACGAGAAATTGCTCGCACTTCTTCGCGGCTACATTGGAATTATCGGAGGACTTACGTTCACTAAAGCGCAGCAAACCAATACAACTTTATCAAGTGCATTACAGCCGTCAGATGAAACAGTACTCATCATACTTATTGGAATCGTACCTTGTAAAATTTTAAATTTGTTTTTGATCACCCCAATTATCCTTTCGACGTGAATTCGGACGTGGGCTAAGGCTCGGGTTTCTTCGATCGAATATGGATGCAGTTGTTTTTTTCCCCTGGTAAAAGCGGGAATCATCAGCCTGGCTTGAATAAAAGCCAACTCTTCATGGATTCGAAATCCTCTATTCGCTAAAACAATATCACCTGGCTTAATATTATTTAAAAAATCGGATTTTTCGACAATTTGTTTGTCAGAAATTCTTCCGCCCCAAGCTTCGCTAATGAACGAAATGGTCCCCTGTGGAGTGATTCCAATTAAAAACTTAACCGTTTGGTGGTGTTTGTAATTTGACCAACATTGATTTTGTGTGCTCATGTGCGCTGGCTTTTCTGTAAAAACTTCGAAACAATCGATAATTACAGTGATTCTGTCCTGAAACGCATCTCTGAAACATGAAGGCAAATTTTTGTTTGCAACGTCTCTGTCCGGCCAAACTATAAATACTTTAAACCGGCTATAAAGTATATCGAGGATTGTATAAAAATATGTAGAGGCTGTGAAATTGCCGATTCCAAAACGGTACGCTAAATCTTTGAAATCCAAATTTAATCGTAGTTTTGTTAATGTTAGCACCAGTTGTTGAAACTTATCCAACGACTTATTTCCATGCGATGGAATGAATGGTTCCACGTATTCAAAGACAGTTCTCAATAAATTATTGGATAATCCAGTGTAATAAAGAGTCTTTGTTTCATTATTTTCTAATAAATCGATATTAATGGATAGTTTCTTCAGCTGGTTCTTTAATAATTTATGTTCTGAATCCAAAACCAACACTCTTTGGAACAAATCTGTCAATTGTTCCATTGTCAGTGTAGTTTGAACAAAAGTGCCACACTTTTGTTCAGTTTCACATGGACTTGTTGATTCATCTATTATCTCCACCTATTATCAAACCACTTGTATAATTAAACAAAATTTTTACCTAAAATGCCCAATTACGCTTAAAACCACGGACATGAGTGGTACACAAATACATAAAAGAAAATAAAATAATTATTAATTAAATTGTCAATATTTTTTTCCAATAGTTCGAAAGCCTTAAATTAGATATATATCACAAACCCCGGATATATTTGGACCAACATCATCCAGTATATCATTTAAAATCCTGTTTTCTGTTCGTCTATTTAAACGCTCCGCCCTTGCGGTAACTACATTTTTTAAAACAGCGTGGCCCATATTTTGGGAAGGGACCCAATCATAATGCTCATTGTTCCTTAATGCAGCGGGTTTTCCTTTAATTATACATTTGTGTCAAACTTATTTTTAATTTTATAAAGTTACTCTTACCAGAAATAAAATGTTTGCTGCATACTCGTTGGTTTTTAATTTTTGTTTCCGTGAGATCACTGCGGTTGATAACAGCCAACCATTTATTTCGTCTATCTAGCGATAGTTGATTAAGCTCGGTTGAATGCCGAAATTTGGTAACTTGGGGTACACGAAAAAATGAAAGCATATCTTTGCTAGATTTGCTACCGCACTTGGGAACTATGCAAATTTGAGGCATTTTTAAAATTTGAATAAAACTGGAACTGGAACTTTATACATATACGTCTTCACTCTGTGTAATGTAGATGGGGAATGATATTTATTTGTGAGTTTATGAGAAAATCAACACAACTAATTTGAATAGGTACCTGGTTTTATGGTACCGATTTGCCCGCAATGTACCCTTTGCGGGCAAAGGGGCTTTGTTATCACAAAATGATAATAAAATGCATTGCATTATGCAAAATACTTGACCCATCTGGAGAATTACTTTACAACAAGACTGTTGCAAGTAAATGTTTCACGAATAAGACTTGAAATGAAAATATTGTTTAAGACTTAAGAAATTATTTATTACAATGCTAATTTATTACAATATTTACAATATTACAAAATAGAAATATCAGTGTCATACATTATATATTTTGCAATTGAACATAGTAAGATTCAGAATTTTATAACAAGTACTATTTTAAGTATAATTTTAAGTAACTTTATCTGTACATGCACCGCAAAACCATGATACATTGGGAATTTGATTTAAATCCATACAATCGAAATGATACCACTTGATATTACAATCATCGTTGTCACATTGGATCATAGGTCGTCCGTCGTCAACAGCTCTGCAGATACACCATAGAGGAATTTGACCCGCACTTTTCCTCGTAAAAAATCGACCGAGAAGCTCTGGAAGAATTACGCAAGAATGAAATTTCAATGCGATATTACAATTATATTCCCAAAAATATTTATCAAAATAAATTCTTTTCGTGAACATGAAACTGGGACACCATACCACAAAATCACAATACTGCAATGAAGTCACAAATAACTGCATTTGCACTTGATAATACACTGCTGGACAAAAAAATCCGGACACCTGCACAATTCTCATTAGAACGCTTAAAAAAAAACTAAAGTTATACTCTTTTATTTTATTACAACTAATAGTCTATATTTATTCATAAGCCAAAAAAAAAAAAAAAAAAAAATTAATTTACCCAAAAACATAAAATAAAAGAAATTTTAAAAAATGAAATGTTTTGGATAACCATCCAAAATTATGAGGAAGGTAATTAATAACGTGTGTTACCACCACCAGCTCTTATAACAGCTTGCAATCTCCGATTCATACTTCGTATGAGGTTAGCAATGAATTCCTGAGGAATCTGAATCCATTCTTCTTGCAGCGCAATTCTAAGGTCATTTAATGTTTCTGGTCGCGGTTGGCGGTGCCTTATTTGTTGGCCTAGATAGTCCCACACGTGTTCGATGGGGTTCAAGTCTGGACTAATTGCTGGCCATCGAAGACGTTGAATACCAACCCGTTCCAAGTATTGTACTACAATTCTTGCAACGTGTGGACGAGCGTTGTCGTCCATTAGAATAAAATCATCGCCTATGAAAGGCCCATATGGAACAACATGTGGTTCTAAACATTCGGTAATATACCTATGGGCTGTCATTGCACCATTTTCAATGAACACCAACTCGGTGTGAGCCTCTAAAGATATACCTGCCCAAACCATAATGCTGCCACCATTAAAAGCAGCTCTCGGAGATATACAGCACTGAGTATATCGCTCTCCTGGTCTTCTCCACACTCTTTCACGGCCATCTGGTGATCTTGGGCTAAATCTGGACTCATCCGTAAACAACACATTACTCCAATCTTGGTCATCCCATTGCAAGTGTTCACGTGCAAACGCAAGCCGCACTCGTCGATGCACTTCTGTTAACAGAGGGCCTGTAGCTGGTCTTCTGGAAGACAAACCCTGTTCAACAAGAATCCTCCGAACTGTTCGTGGTGAAACAACCACTCCACGAGCGTTAGCTAATCTTCCAGCCAAGAGCGATGACGTTAGTCCTCGATCACGCAGCACTGAAAGGAGCAGAAAACGGTCATCTCGGTTGCTAGTTGAACGTCCACGACCGGATCCGGCTCTTCGAGCAAAGTTATGAGTCTCCCGATATCGCGTAAGTGAATCTTGCACAGTACTTTGCGGTATATTTAAATGTTGTGCAATATAACGGACACTACGACCGTCGTTGCTTAGAGCAACAATTTGTGCAGCAGTTTTAGGAAGCATTACTTATATGGTGTATTCTCAAACTTACGCACAAGAATGTAATCAATTTGAGTCTAAAAAGCCAAGTATAAACCTAAAAACAATTTTTTGTTTGCTTCAAATATATACGCAAAAAGTGAATTTTTTTTAATCCGTCCGTACAGCCAAACCAAATACATTTCACATTTTGTTTCTAGTTACAAATATTGCATTAAGACTTAACTATTAACCATATATATTGTATATTAATTATTTTAATTGATTACGTAGCTCAAAATTCCAATTATACGTGTGTCCGGAATTTTTTGTCCAGCAGTGTAGTATAGATGGTTTCTATCGAGTATAATTTTGCTTTCCGGAGATACCAAACATGAAGATGGATGACTGGCAAAATCTTCAATAGTTGATTCACCATCCGCTAATTTGAATGGGCATTTCACTTCCAAACAACCACCTTGGCAGCATGCACAATATATTAGCCTGTCTGGCGAAGCCCCAAATTGTGGAAATTGTTCACTTATCATTAAGCCAACATTATTGATTTGAAATTGATCATGCAGATCTTTGTTTTTCAAAACGTATGCATCAACAACATCCTTCTCATGCGTTAATCCCCAGGTTGTGGCTTTTGTAGTAAATGATACCGTCGCAGGGTAACATATCGCTTTAATCAGTGATAACGACGGCTTATCCAATTTCGTTCTGCATACGCCTTTAAAAGCAGATGCAGTAATCCTGCCAGCACGATGTTGATACCATTCTTTGCATTTGCTTTGGTTTCGAGTTTGAGTTTCAATATTCTCTATGTCTTGTTCCGAAATGACCAACTCTACTGTTTTAGAAACTTGTATAAGTTCATCCAAGTTTAGCTTTACATACTCCTCTTTATATACATCTAGTATAGAGGGAATTGTGTTCACTGTGGATTCCATTTCAATAATGCTAGCAAATGGTTCGACGATTCTCATCAATGCCGAACTACAGTCATTTTTCGCAACGTTCGATAAAAAGGTTGTCATTTCAGTTTCCGTGGCTATGGGTACTGTTTTTGAACAGGATGGTTTTCGGCACCACTTCATTTGAGAAACAGGAACTATTGGAAGCATTTTCATCGATGGTACACGCCATGCAGCTTTAGTATCGGTGCAAGATATGTTTTCTCTTCTTTTGGAAGCGTATTCAGCTGCATAGAGAATAGCACCTACATGACTACACACTTCACTTGCTCCTGCCATACACGTACAATGCGCCGTGCAAATTCCTCCTCTTTCTTGAGTTATCACCCACACTCGTAAATCTGCCAGATTCATTCTTTGGGATGTTTGACCTATAAATAAACAAAACAGTTGTATCATCTGGCATAAAAATTATTTAAAAATGTACTTACAGTTCCCAAAATTACAATGAAGCTTCCAATTTTCTTGCAAGCAAACTTTTGTACTAAACCACTTTCAAAAAATTTGTAACTTGTTAGACTTTTGTATGCTTTCATCTGTTTTTTCGTATAGTAACTGTGTGTTAGAACCAGATGACACATCGAAGCTGGTAATTTCAGGTACACCTTCTAAACCAAACACAAGCTCTTCATCCTTCAGTGTATACGGATCAATATTTGAAATCAAACCAAGTTTTTCGATGTACCGTTTGGCTACATCAGGATGTTCCACAAGCAACTGTTTATAATAGTCACTACGACCATCAATCACACTTAGACTCGACATTATGATTATAATTAGAAGAATAAAATCTGCAGCAAAAATACACAAAATTAAACGTCTGACAACTGTTAGGAACAAATGACAAAGTTCGAATGAATTTAGTTTATGCATTTCATGTACTTAAATACTTTCAACTAACGTTTAAAATGTAATTAGGTGTAGGATTTAAATTTTTATTAAAAATACAATTTACCAGAAACTGTAACAGGCGTTAATCCGGTAATTTACAATGTATTAAACGATCATTAGTATATTAAATACAGATCATATTGATGATCTCGATATTTATGTACATGAAAATATTAAATTAAATCATTAACTCACCTATCGCTGCTAAATGTTGACCCTATTTTACCTGGCATTTTAACGGAATGATAATTACGGTGTATTCCTCAAGTTCCAATTAATTTCCCAAGCATTTTCTTGTTTAAACCAATTTTATAGGCGATTATTCAAAACAACATTGAAGACATCACCACACAGTTACCTCGATTTTCACGAAACCAAGTAAGAAATCCGAACCAAAAGTTTATACGTATATAGTATAAACATTTGCGAACAAAATGACACTAACATCAACATTATTGCACTTCAGGTTTTTGTGTTACACACAATTGTTTCATTAAACTAGGTTATGTAGAAATTGTTTGTTGGACCACCAGAAGCATCAGCTGTTCGAGAACTGTCATTTTACTGAAATGCCTAATAGTCTAAAAGTCTAAAAGTGAGATTTTGGATACTCAGAAATTCTTCTCTCTTGATTGCAGATTTATGGAATCGTCTCGACAGACAGTCGTACTCTACTATTCTCTATTTAAAATTTGCATAAATAGAAATTAGAATTATTTACCCATAAAAAAATTATCTTACACAATAGTGGTGACTTTCTTCAACTGAAGATATTGGGATGATGGAAATCAAGTGCAGTGGCCGAGAGATACATAGACTCCTCAACCAAAACGAGGAAGCAACAGCAGAAATGCTTTCACACGCCACAGAGCCATCAACATCTGTTCAAACTTTGTCTTCGTCTCCATTTATGCCCTCCGGTAGTAAATCGACTGTACAAGTACAATCATCAAAACAAATAAATGTTTCAACGGCTGATGGCTATCAGGGTCTAAATATCTCTATTAATTCTTATAATAATTCTTGTTTAACTGTTAACTTTACTAAAAAAATATGTTGTGTTATAAACTTAGTTATAAGTTTTTATTTTGAAATAAAAACTCAAAGAAAGAAATATTTTTTTTTTTTTTTAAATTAATTTCTAAAATTTTGACTTTTAATTTCTTCTCTTGGATAAAAACTGAACACTTTTCATCCAAGAGAGGAAAGTAAAAGTCAACAATGTGTCATTTTCAAACTTTTAAAAATACAGAAATTACGTCATTTTATGTATGATTGTAATAGTATATTACATAACGAGCGCGGAAAGTGACGCTTAACACACAAGTGGAGAAGTTGCATCAACCCACGAAATGTGTTAAGTCACTTTCCAGCGAGTTATGTACGTTATTTTTCCCACGACCAAACAATAATCTAACGAATGTTAATTATTTTGACATATTTTTTAATGAAGTAACAGTCAATATGAGTATGAGGCGATTTTCAATTTTTTTGACTACCTTTTGTTTTCTTTGGATACTACGACTAGTAAATGCAAATTTTTCATTGGCTGGGACTAGAGGCTTCTGGCAGAGGCCTCTGCCAAGTCGCACGCTATTGGTCGAATCCTTAACGCACAGCTCAGCCGTGCGATATAATATCGCACGACCGAAAGATATTGCATGCTTTCGTCGTATGTTTCTTGTACGGAAACTATGATTTTCGTATGTGGTCGTGGGAAAATAAACATATGTAAACGTCAAATGCGCAGTAAGAATTTTGTACAGAGGCGCGCACTGTTGTTACCGCCCATTTGCGATAAATTTGCCCCATTTCAAAGTGCACGGCTACATACAAAGACAACTCTCTTGTTATAATCTTCTTAGTATGACATCTACATCATTACAGCACAAACATTATTATGATCTAAATTATTAAATTATAAAAAAACATTATTATAATAAAAAACATTATTATAATCTAAACATTATTATTTGTCTTGCTGCATTTCTCTCATCTGTCAATGCTGTGATGAAGTTAGTTAGTTCATTTATGAAACCTTTTAATGTGAACAACTCTCTTCAAATCAGTGGATATGATGAGACGCTAAACATTTGGAAAAACCTAAATCAAGATAACATTCCTACAGTTTTAAAGTTACAGAAAACTTGGGATAAAATAAACACTGAAAGAATTGTTCTTCAATTTTGATGTAGACAAAGCAAGATATTTAGCTTCTAAGTCTCCATTTGCTGGTAGTTGGCTAACAGCTCTTCCTTGTACAAATGTGGGAACTTTACTAAATAATAATGTATTTAGAATTGCGGTAGGTTTAAGACTTGGATGCCAATTATGCCAGCCCCACACTTGTATTTGTGGTGAACAAGTTGATGGACAAGGAACACATGGGCTTTCTTGTATTAAAAGCACTGGTCGACATTCAAGACATCATGAACTAAATGCTATCTTACAAAAAGCCCTTGCATCAGCCAAAATTCCTTCTGCTTTGGAACCTATAGGATTAATACGAAGTGACGGAAAAAGAGCAGACGGAATAACACTGATTCCTTGGACTCGTGGAGCACATCTAGTTTGGGATGCGACCTGTACAGACACTTTAGCCCCATCCCACATATCAGTTTCTTCTAGCTCTACTGGAGAAATTGCTAATGTTGCTGCAAAAAAGAAAATAACTAAATACAAAGAAATTGAAGAACAAAGCTATATATTCGTAGCTTTTGCTGTGGAGACTATGGGACCTTGGTGTGATGATGCCATACAGTTTATAAAAGATTTAGGAAAACAACTGATGATCCAGTCTGGTGACTGTAGATCAAAATCATACTTGGTACAACGAATAAGTCTAGCTATTCAGAGAGGAAATGCCGCCAGAGTAATGGGGACCTTAGCACAAAATATACCTATGGACGAAATATTTTTGTTATGATGTTAATTTATTTATTTATTTACATTTATGTTTACCATTTTATATTTTTTAATGTTTTTTTAATAATAAAGTAACTACATCTACATAAAATAAAGAAGTCATACAATATATTGAAGAAAAAAAGGAAGAGCAAGAAAGATCAGAAACTTCAGCTCAAATACCCCAAGATAAGCCGATTGCTGGTAACAATTTTATAATGCATGTTTTTATCTTCTTTTTATTTGAAATTTTTAGAAAAAAGAAAAGAGTTTTGGTTTGTTCTATATCTGAAAAACAATCTATCGATGATTTGAAGAAAAAGAAGTTGGAAGCAGATATTCAAAGTATCGAATTGAGTCAATACAAAACAACGTTGGAAATTATAGAACTTGAACGTAAACTTCAATTATCACCATCGAAGTATACTTAAGAGATTTCTGGTTCAATGAATCGAATTATAGTTGACAATGATGGAAAAGAAATTTATGATTTTTAAATTAATTTAATTTATTTGGAGTAAATCTAACATCTGGGTCACACAAACAACTAGATCGAAAATCGACTTACGTCGAATGGGTCGACAAATTAAAATTCAAAATAAAAACGAGGATAAAAGCATTAACAAAATAATCAATATCAATTGATTTACTTATCTTGTGCTAATTTAGCAAGTAGACATCTTTAAACTAAACATAAACCCTTTTAAAACATCAATATGAATGCTCGATGTAGGTTGATACTATTGTCACTTCCTATTGACAGTTATTTGTTTGACTTAATAGAACAAAAATGCCGTTACTACGTCATCACTAATACAGTGTATTGATACTTTTTTAGATAATGTTTTATGCATTGTTTCATTGAAAAAATCATAAACATATTGCATTTTTTCATGAGCTCCCACGTTGTATTCTTCATCAATTTCATTGATTGCCTCTCCATCAACATAATTGACAATCTCATTTTCACTTACATATCATATTTTGGTTCTAGTCTTAGATGTTGGAGGCATAAAATAATTTCTTTCAATACACCAATTCAACAACTCTTCTAGTTGATTTGTGTGCTATAAGAAATCTTTGCTGGAAAAAGTTTGCTTTATCGCGTATCACTAGAGGAATTCACCAATTTTTTGAAGGAAAAATTGAATCTCCAAGTAAAACTGCGTCTGGTGTTAGTCTCCAACCAGTTTCCATTTTTTGACTAAGCCTGCCTTACGTAGCACTCTAGGATCATTAACAGAACCAGGCCAGTCAGCGTAAACGTAATAAAAATTTTAATCTGGCAACATAACATTCAATGAATGATTTCCATGACGGTCCACAAAACGGCATAAAACTGACTTCCAGTGCCAAACAAATGGAATTCGTATGTATTATTTATAAAACTATAATTAAGTCTCTCTCGAAAAACTCGATTTCTACGCACAATCACTGTTTCGTTATCTGATTCAGTATCAGATAGACTAATATTTACAAGATTAACTTTCCTATAACTTTTTTAATTCAATTTCAGAATTAGAATAGAATAGAAGCTTTATTAGTTCAAAATTGCATAAACAATGTAGAAACACGTCAGAAAGCGGTCATAATATATACATGTAGTAACTCAAAGTGTCACTACACATTTACATTACAAATTTAAATATACATTTATTACAAATGGTACAGTTTTATAGCGATATTTATAAGTTAAAGTAGATCTATGAATATAGAAACTCATTAACATCGTAGTCACACTCACTTACCAAGTATTTCTTTAGGGCTGGTTTAAATTTTTTTGAATCAAGTTTTTATTATAGTTTCTGGTAATTTATTATATATTAATAACGCGTAATTATGAATGCTTTTGTAAACAGTATTTATGGGTGTTTTTTTGGTTAATAATAAATTTTTATTTCTTGTAGAGTAAGTATGACTTCGATTCGTTTCTGTAAATAGTTTACAATTTTTTTTTGTAGAACATGGCTGTTTCAAAAATATAGATATCCGGTAAAAGTAATAGTTTATTTTCTCTAAAAATTGGTTTACAGGTTTCGTACTAATAAAATAAATAGGTTTACGTTTAAAACGTTTACGTTTAAAATGTTCACGTTTAAAATAAAAATAGGTTTACGTTTACAGGTTTCAACTGACGTCTCTAACTCAATTGTAGAATGATCAGTCAAGTTAACTGGTTGTGAGATTGAAAATCCGTATTCACCGAATTTGATGTACTGACTTTTTTCCAAGTTCAGTGCTAAGCCATTGCCATTATACCAATCAAATAAATTCTGTTGCGAAAAGGTTATGGCAGATGTAAGTATTTCAAACTTGTTTCCGCTGTAGATTGCTGCCGTATCATCGGCAAACATCAGTCATTTTTTGTTCTCTACTGGCATATTTATTAGATGAATAACATATAATATAAAAAGCAAGGGCCCCAAAACTGAACCTTGAGGTACACCTTTGCACAAATCCACAGTGACGGACAAGGTTTCCGATCCATTTTCTGATATTATTTTTACAAATTGTTTTCGGTTTATCAGATAAGAGCACAATAGTTTTAACGCAACTCCTCTTATACCATATCTTTCTAGCTTAATCCAGAGCAATTGTTTGTCGATGCAATCAAATGCTTTAGACAAGTCAAAGAAGGCAGCTATTGTAAGAGTCTTGTTATTCCAAAGTTTGAGAATGTGATTAATGGCATTTAATATGGCCAAGTTTGTGTTTGTTTGTGTTGCGCTTGCTAAGATTTTAAATTTTTCACAATATTTCATTAATTTTGCAGACTCTAATATTTAACTCTAATATTTTTGAAAATATGGTTAGTAGAGATATTGGCCTATAGTTATCAATGTTTGTATTGTCACCTTTTTTATGCAAGACTCTTACAACAGCTATCTTCAATGCATCTGGAAAATACCATTTTCAAAACAGAGGTTAATCAGGTGACTAAGAAGAGCGGCTATTATATGACTACATCTTTTTATATTATTTTTAGGAATTTCATCCCACCTTGTGGATTTCTTGTTTTTTAAAAGTAATATTATATTCAGTACATCATTTGCATCCAAAGGATAAAAGAACATATTGGAATCAACTCGTTTTAAGTTACTATTTAGGGTCAAATTCATAGTCGTCACTTGAGGGTGACTCAACCTTATCTCATACTCATCTACTTGAGATGGTATTCTCAATCATAACTCACCCTAACTTTGAACTAAACCTTATCCTATACTTCTGATAATGTTTGCGTGTTTAATTAATTAATTAATTATTAGTTTAATGTTTTATTATATTTTTGTAATACAATACGTTGCGATTAGTCCGTGATTAGTTATGTTTTAATATATGTTTCTAATATTAAAACAAAGGATGACGATTTTTTTGAATTTATTCAACATTTTGAAGATAACCTCAATTATTTGCCGGTACCAAGGTGAGTTTAATAATACAATTTTTGCTTATATAGTTTTATACTATTACAAAATTTAAATCGAATATATTACAGATTGTACATACAAGATATTCAAAATCCTGTTAAACGATTCTGTAATAATGAACTTCTACGACGATATCGTTTTTCGCGAAGAACAATTGTTGATGTTCTTTGTCTTTTAGTTTTTTACCTTTACCCATACCCCCGCTAGTAAAGCTCTGTATATCCATAAGATTTTACGCTACAGGATCTTATCAGGTATTGGCTCCTTTGTGAATCTATGATTATTAAGAAATATTTCTTAAATACAATTTTATCTAGAGAGTTTGTGGTGACTTACAACAAATAAGTCAATCCTCGGTGTGCAGGATTGTCAAGGAAGTTTCTGGAGAGTTGGCAAGATATTTATATATTCCTGTCCCACAACCAGTTACTCACGCAGAACAAAGATACAATAATTCGCAAATTTCAACCAGAAATACTATCGAAAGGGCTTTCGGGCAATGGAAACAACGATTTCGATGTCTTAACAAGAAACTTATGTACGATATAGGCACAACACAAACAATAATAGCCGCCACTGCTGTTCTACATAATATTGCTGTTGTAGAAAGAGAACTTTTTATTCTAGATATCAATTTTGTGGTCAGATTGGTCTCTGCTGCGCCTGTTCATAACAATGTCAGAGGAAACTTAATTCGAAATTCATTTATTTAAAGACATTTTGCATATTAATAATGATTAATCAAATAAATTATTTACAGTTGAAATTAACAGAAAATGAAAACTTGATTGAAAGTTGACTTAACTTTATTTAAACATTTAAATCATAGTTATTAACTCTATTCGTACATTAACTATGATTCAATTGCATCAAATCTAAATTGTTGTTGCAACTTCAAAGTTTTTAACTTTTGCTGCTTCGATTGCTCTTCACATATTTTAATTTTGATTTTTTGTTCTACCATTTGAAGTTCTCTTCCATGAGATTATTTCTTTGTAGCCTACATTCAAGCTCCCTTTCAATGGCGGTTCCACGAGACTTGAAAACTCTTCGTGTTGAATTAGCTCCGACCGGTGTTTTATCATGCTGATGAGGTGATACGGGTTCAACCTCAGGTTCATACATTGTTTCCATTATTGTTTCTATTTTAGAATTGCATTTGATTAAAGTTTTTTTCATTAAAGTATAGTATTAAAATAACCTTCGCCTAGCTCGGCCTCACCAACAGGTATCAACTCGTCTTCAGCAGACAGGATATAATCGGTTACAGTTCCTCCAGCTTTTGCCAAGGCAATAGTGTCACTGTCCATGCCCTTATTCATTTCTATGTCTACAGTATCCAGAACATCGATAGATTGGTCTTGGAAAAGTACTGCTTCAAACATCCCGCCACCAGTTGCCAATCTTTCTTTCTTTTCGGTAGAGAGTTTCTTTCTCCTCCGCGATTTCATGTTTTCCCAACATTTTCGTAGTTTTTCTGGAGCACGCTAAATCAAGTCGAAACAAATCGCTTAAATTGTATTACCTACCAATTTTTAAATTATATCATACATTTTAGTTTATTTACCTTAGTATTTTCAGCAATGAAGTTAAACTCTTTCGTTAACAAAATCCATCCTTTTTTCTTTTTGCTGCTGCTCACACAATCAGTTTTTTTTTATTTTCAATTAAGTTTCTGTACATATTAACAAGTTCATTTAAACATAATTTTTCATCACCGCTAAAAAAACTACGCTTTTCTTTATCAATAAAATCCATATTTTTTGAATTTCAAACGCAAGTATAACGGCGTCGTATCATGTAAACAATTTTTAAAGTATGCGCACGCATTCCCTGACGTCACTGATCTATGACGTTTAGCTCAACGCACACTCAAGATAGACTTCTCTTAGGTTAAGGGAAGTTTGCATTATCAATTTCGTTTCTGAGTGTGAGTGATACTCATTCTCAAATGAGTGGCAGTTGAGATAAGAATTAGTCTAACATAAGTTGCAACTAGGAATTTGACCCTTAGACTTGGATTAGGTAGATTTAGATTTTTTGCAATATTTGAAAAATACAGATTAAACTCATTTCCAACTTCTCTGGGAGTATTAATGATACGGGTTTCTTTTTTCAAGATAATATTGGAATTTTTAAAAGACATATCTTTATTTTTTTTGATTAGTTTCCACATTTCATGTTGATTATTAGGAGCATTTTGCATCAATTGTTTGTTGTATGCACGTTTAGCTAGGGATATTTCATGCTTCAAAGTCTTACATATAATTTTATAGCGTTTTTCTAGAATGTGATATACAGTTGCATTGCGATTGATCAAATTTTGATGTAGTTCACGTTTAATTGTTGATAAATCTTTTACTTTATTATTTATCCAAACATTTTTGTTTGTGTGTTGTTTTTTATCTTGATATGATTTTTTTAGAAAAAATATGTCAAAGTTATTTTTGTATGCACTGTGAAACGCATCAAAACAAAGATTTGCCTTCGAACATTCAAAAACAATACTCCAGTCAAGTTGCGTTAAGCAATCCATAAATTTACGTATATTAGATTCACTATATGTTCTTTTTTGATACATTTTTTTATTTTTGGATTCAACTTTACTTTCAAAACTTAATTTTAGTGCATAATGATCCGACAAATTAGAGTGTAGTACCGATGAATTGCAATTAGACGCATGTTTATTCGTAAATATGTTATCAATTTGTGTTTGATGTGAAGTGTTTGTAACTCTAGTAGGCATTCTTATGGTTGAATGAAGATTAAAGCTATTGATTAGATTTGCAAGTTTTATCTTATTTTGACAATCGGTATTTATAAAATTTACATTAAAATCTTCTAGAATGGTTATAGATTCATTTTTATAGTAATAAGGTTAACCACAATACTTTCAAATACAGATAAAAATTCTACAAAATCTGAAGAAGGCGGTCTGTACACACATACCACAAACATATTGAACTGCAGGCACTTTACTACGCAACATTCACATACCTTTTCTTTTGACACAACTGGTATATTTTTGGTCAAACTGTTTTCTTTTGAATATATGCAAACGCCACCGTGAATAAAAGTACTTCTACAAAAGTGACTTCTTAATTTAAAGTTAGTTAAATGTTTTAACTTTAGCTTATCAGCCGTCATCTAATGCTCAGACAAACATATTACGTCAGGGTTTTCATTGTGCAAAAAAAGTTCTATCTCACCAATTTTGTTGTTGATGCTTTGAATATTTTGATGCAGAATTTTTACACTATTATTTTTGTTAATATTAGTATGGTTTATTGTTCTTGTTGGGACTGGTTCAGTTGCCGAAAAAAAGTTTTTTACTATTATGCCTTCAGGCCAGAAATCACTATTTTTTAGTATGTTTATAAATTTAAAATCAAAACCAACTGTAAAAGATAGACTCATTGATTTATCTTTTGTTGGCAAGGTTTTGACAACAAAGTCCTCATCTGGGCATTTTCCTTTCAGGTAATTCATAACCGTAGTTGTCGTGGTGTCTTTACCAGTATTACCCACATAGAGCCATACTCGCTTTTTTACTGCGTTGAGATTATTTTCTCAACTAGAATTTTCATTTGGTTTTGCAGAACCCCGTATAACCGTTGAACGCTTTATTTGCTTAAAACTATTCGATTCCTTATCAGCACTTTTTTCTTTTTCTGCAGGCAGCGAAAACACTATTATTTTTATGTTTAGTAGATGGAATTTTTGTGCGACATGCAAATATGATACTTTTGGTTCACTGGAATTTACACTTAATTTTAAATAAGTAATCTTCTCTTTAAGTAACTAATTTTTTTCGTTAATTTCATTAACTAGCTTCTGATAGATTTGATTTTCATTATCTATAGGGTTTTTTGATGGAAAGACATCAAACATTTTTCTACTAACTATTTCATTGGGAACACAAGATTTGCAAATTAACTCATCATTTTTCACTTCACCATTTTTTGTTGCACAGTTGTAATGATAAGCTTCTGCACAGAAGACACATTTGTAACTGTTAACCAATTTTCTCCTGCAAGTTTTTAATGCACATTGTGTATTTTCGCCGGAGCTTGAGTTTAACTCGTCCTCACTGTCCGTCATCACGGAATATGTAAGTTCATTTTCGGAAAAAGTAAATTAAATTTTAGAATTAGTAAGTTTAATTTTAGAATCGGTGCGTTTAATTTCGGAAAAAGTAAGTTTACTTTCAGAATCGGTAAGTTTAATTTCGGAAAAAATAAACTTAATTTCAGAATTGGTGAGTTTAATTTCAGAAAAAATCAAATGAATTTCAGAAACAAATTTTTAATATAATTTAATTATTAGTGCAATAAAAAAATATTTATTGATAACAAATTATTTAATTAACGAACGGTTACAAGAAACAGAAAAAAAAAACAAGTTAAACATTTAAAATTATAAAATATTTAAAGTTATGTCGTCCATTCGAATGGCTATTGGATAATGGCGTTGTACGTGATTTTACGCATGAAGACACATGTGTGCAGTTATTTTTGTCATTGCAAGGTCAGCAAACCTATGGTGCGCTGGTCTGGTGGCAAGCCGGCAAACGCCTCACCATACAAAGCCAACTTGCCAAAGTGCAAAGACAAGCACTGCTCTGTATAACCGGAGCTCTGCGTACCACTCCCACGGCATCACTGGAAGCGCTCATAGGACTCATGCCCCTCCATCTAAGTGTTGAGGCGAAGGCCAAAAGAGCTGCATACAGACTGTCATGCGGAGAATGTAAACTCTTGATAAGGGACCGGGACACAGCAGGGTCTGGTCCGACGTGACTCAGACCCATAACTCTTCAACTATGAGGAGGGATAGATGTGGACCACTCTTTAATTTCGAGAGGAAATACGAAATTGGCATATCATGCTTAAACGATTGGACCTCCAATCCAGAGGGGCTTCTTAAACCTAGTGGACCGGTCTGGTTCACAGACGGCTCTAGGTCCGAAAACGGCACTGGAGCAAGCATTACATGCGAAAGACCTAAATATAGCCACACGCTTTCTTTAGGAAAAATGGTTACCACGTTTCAGGCGGAGATTGTTGCAATCTTGGCTTGTGCGCAAGAAAACCTAAACCAAGGGACTCACAATAAGAACCTCACCATCTGCACCAACAGTCAAGCTGCGCTAGGTGCCTTGGGTTCGTACCAAAGCAACTCGGTGCTCCTCCAGGACTGCATAAAAGCCCTGGGGAGACTGTGTGAGCAAAACCGGGTTCGCATTCTGTGGATCCCTAAGCAGGTTGACCCTAAACAAACATCTGCACACCATGGGTCTTATAGGAGACGCCACCTGCAGGTGCTGTGAAGAAGAGGAGGAAACTCCTTTCCACCTAATCTCCGAATGTCCGGCGTTTGCCGAAATAAGAAGAGACATACTGGGTGACACAGTTCTGTCACCTTCTACTGTGAGGACCATGCCGCTGGGCAAACTACTATCCTTCTTGGATGTAGCTGGCCTAAGCACAATGGAGACTCGCTGAGAAGTTGTCAAGCGCAATGGGCCTACATGGCCTGAGCGCTTGCATCTTTTCATTTCATAGGGTTCACTTGCTCCGGTTAGCCCACGCGCCGGCAACACCCCAAAAAAAAAATCAGCACAATTGTCAAGATTCCGGAACCTAAATTCAGTTTGATTTAGCACTCGGTTTGGATCACCGGCAAGGATTCTTTGACGATTTTCTTGCAAATAGCTTTTGTCTTCAGATTTAAAAGTGCTCCATATATGTTCTATTGGGTTTAACACCGGGCTATAAGGAGCCAATCTACAAATTTCAACACCTTGAAATTCTTCTTCCGTGGTTACTTATTCTGCACGTGAATGTGCAGGGGCATTGTCAATGACTGCTACTATGGTATTCACCGGATGACCATTTTGGATGCACGTTCTTAAGCATCGCTTTAACCACTCAATAAAATCATTTCTCTTAAAGTCCTCGTTTTCGTTCCCAATATTCAATACCCATATGTGACATGCATCCAATAACATGTAAAGTTGATCCTTTCCTATTCGGTAGTCTAACAACAGCTCATTCACCGTGCGCTCTTCCTGTGCTTCTTCTACAAAATAAGTTGAAATTTGTTTCATCAATAAAAACCATATATTTCTGTATCGCCACAAATGCAAGTACAGATTTCACATACATTTTTCGCAAATTCTTGTTTGCGGAAGTCTTCACTCCTTCTGCTAAGTTTGGAACTTTTTTACAGTAATCATACGGGCATCAATGTGCTTCGAAATGGTCTGCTACGATACATTGACGTTTCTTTCTTTTCTTAAGCGCTGACAAATAGTTTTCAGTATAATTTGGCAATTTTCTTTCAGCCATTCCAATATCAATTCTATAATATCGTCCGTTACAATGGATCTACGTTGACCACCTCTTATCTTGCTCACTTTTTTGCCAGTTTTGATCCAATCATAAGCAGTTTTATAAGGAATACCATTAGCTATAGCAGCAGTCTTCCAGTCGCCCCCGATTTCAGCTTCACGCAAAACTTTATGAAAAGTTTCGTTCGAATGTCTGGAGTTATTCCAGACATTCGTTTTGGTATAAAATTGTCGTTTTCCATCATAACAATTATTAGTAAATTAAAAATAAAACACTTTCACATGTGAAGATTGAGTTATTATTTCTACCTTCCCGAAAAATAATCACTTCACTTTCAGAACATGGGCTAATTTCTTAAAACCTAACAATGTTTATATTAAATCGAAAATTAGAACTCAAAAATTAGTAATATCTTTTATATATTTTAAAAATTTACTGTTTTTTTTAAAATTTGTGTAAGTAATATTTGTAAAACCATTAATTTAATTGTTAAAAAATTTTTTATACAACCACTATTGAAAGTAGGTATTTCAGAACTTTTTTTCACAAAAACTAGTTGCGAAAATCAAGGCTTACGACATAGTCACTTTTTGCACGATCGTGCAATTTGACATGTTTATTGATTTTATAATAACCATAGAAGGTTACTTTTTTGCACGATCGTGGAATTTGACATGCTTACTGTTTTTATAATAATCATAGTAGGTTACTTTTACAAAATACCGTGCGGTAAGTTTACTTGCCACACGGGATGCGGTAAGTAAACGCGATTCAATTTTTTTGTTTTTTTAATCGATTCAATTAATTGTGATTTTTCAGGAATAATTGCCGAACATCCTATGTTCCACGCACTTTCAGTATCAGAATCATCACTGTCTCCCATTTCTGATCAGTTAATTAAGAAACTAATTGGAAATTATTAAATGACAGCAAGTTACAACCTTGTTTTATTGAACTTCGTATCTTATCAACGTAAGCTTAATAAGTAGTAACCAAACCATATGCTATTTGATAAAAATGTGCTCGATCGTGCAAAAAACGTAATAAGCATTGCGGTCAGTAAGTGCCCTACAGGTATCGGGCGTATTGGAAATCTCTACTATGTCTCGATCTCCAAACACACCCTCCACCGGTAGTATGCCCTTACTGACCTTAATACTTAATAGTATATTACATAACGAGCGCGGAAAGTGACGCTTAACACACGAGTAGAGAAGTTGACGCATGAGGCCTTTAGGCCGAGTGCGGCAACCCACGAAACGTGTTAAGTCACTTTCCAGCGAGTTATATTCGCTATTTTTCCCACGACCAAACAATAATTAAAAAAAAAATTAAATTTAAGATTTAATGAAAGTAAAATATGTAACAGTCAATATGAGAATGAGGCGATTTTCAATTTTTTTGACTAACTTTTGCTTTCCCCTTATAATACGACTAGTAAATGCAAATTTTTCATTGGCTGGGACTACAGGTTTCTGGCAGAGGCCTCTGCCAAGTCGCACGCTATTGGTCGAAGCCTTAACGCACAGCTTACTCGTGCGATATAATATCACACGGCCGAATGATATTGCATGCTTTCGTCGTAAGTTTCTTGTACGGAAACTATGATTTTCGTATGTGGTCGTGGGAAAATAACTATTTCCCACGACGACTCGTGTGTTAAGCGTCACTTTCCGCGCTCGTTATGTAATATACTATTTCCCAACTGGGATACACTATTTTCCCAACTATTTTGACTGTTACATCATTAAAAAAGATGTCAAAATAATTAACATTTGTTAGATTATTGTTTGGTCGTGGGAAAAATAGCGTACATAACTCGCTGGAAAGTGACTTAACACGTTTCGTGGGTTGCCGCACTCGGCCTAAAGGCCTCATGCGTCAACTTCTCCACTCGTGTGTTAAGCGTCACTTTCCGCGCTCGTTATGTAATATACTATTACAAAATACCGTAAATAACTATTACAATATACCGCATCCCATTTCGCATGGAATGCGGTAAGTAAACGCAATTCATTTTTTTTAATCGATTAATTAATTGCGTTCTTTAGATTTTTCAGGAATAATTGCCGAACATCCTATGTTCCACGCACCTTCAATATCAGAATCATCACTGTTTCCCACTTCTGATGAGTTAATTAAGAAACTAATTGGAACTTATTAATTAACTCATTAAATGATAGCAAGGTACAATCCTGTTTTATTGAAACAAACCATGCTACTTGATAAAAATTAATTTATTAATCAAATAGTAGATTTCTTATGTCCTCGATCGTACCAAAAACGTAATAAGCATTGCGGTCAGTAAGTGCCCTACCGGTATCGGGCGTATTGGAGTTCTCAAACACACCCTCCACCGGTAGTATGCACTTACTTACTTTAATATTAAAATAACTATTGCAGCACATTCTTTGCGTGTTTTTTACTTTCCGCAAAGTAAAAAACACGCTTTGTTTCAAAATACAATTGTTTCAAGTAAATGTAATCATTGCTATTTTCATTACTAGAGGTAACAGTTTTTTTAACAACAGTAATCAGTCACCGACTTGATTATTTTATTTAAAATCACACATAATGCTACTTGGCCGATTGTAATTCTTTTTGTGGTTGTATAAAAAGTAGTAAAAAGTAGTATGTAATGCACGTGAGGAATTAATCATTGCAATATTCTTATGATGATTGCAATATTCTTATCACAATCATATTGCAATGATTAATTTTCCACACTTGTAATACAATATATTATTGACCGGTTTGCAAACCAGTAAAATTGGAAAATTATTTCTGATATTGATCTTCCACAAAAATTACCTAATTTTTTTCAGGCAATTGGCTTTCGCCTTTTCGCCCTGTACACATTACACACATTTAACTTCTCCCCAGTTGTGAGAAAATATCTTGGAACGCTCTTGCTCTTCACCGAGATTCGAACCCGGGACCAACAGATTACGAGTCGGTATCTGCACTTCACGTCCACTGTGGTCGGCAAAAATTGCCTAATTGTTTACGTAATAGATTTCTCCATCTTTTTCTTTGTGGTCGAAAAGTCTTTTCTCAGTTCTCCAAATTTCACGTTCGTTGTTAGGATTAGTGATCTATGCGGTGATTTGACCCAGATTTTTTATATGTATAGATAGATAACAACTAATTTGATATTTTAAAGTTTCTGTGAATGTTGCATTGCACTTATATATAGAGTATTTGAAATAGAATTACTAATGATATTTATCATGTAAAAGTAAGTGCTTTGCATATATAGATAATTAGATTTGCATAAAATATTAGATAAAGGGACAGAATTACAGTTCAAAATTACAAAAGTTATATGTATTAGATACGTATCAATTAATATAAAAACTAAGAAACTAAACCACTAAACCAAATTATTACCTTAAAATTATGAAGTGTCAGTGAAATTGAGGTGTCAGTACTAAAATTATAATTAATTGATAATTTAACTTAGTAATAAGGCATTACAGACGCTCTAAAGAAGTTCACTTATTTACGTGAAACTGTTAGCTAAATCAATTAATCGCTTTAATTACAATGTAGTCCCAGATTCCTGGTATTCTCTACAGCAAAAATGACTTCAAGAACGCTATGGGACTTATTGATTAAAAGTAAGAAGAACAAAATTATTTATCACATACATCCAAAACTATTCCTTAAGGATCAGTAAAAGCTGAAATTGAATCAAACGTTAAAAGGTTATTTCGTCTTTCATGTAGCACAAATGTTTACTCAGAACCAATGGAAACATAAAAGTAACAATTAATGAAGATTATAATTTTATTTTATTGAATTCAATATAAAATTTTAAAAATGAATACTGCTTTTCTTTTTTAAGATTGAATATGGCGTTTTAGTTCTTTTATAATAGAATCAACAAGTTCAATTTTTTGAACTAATACTTATGCACTTTTGAATACATGCTTAATTTGCAGTTTGACTAAGGTGAATCAAATTTTAAATTGGAGTTTTGAATATTTTGACTGCAATGATATCGTTTGACTGATACTCAATGCTATTACTATCTATTACTATTTCTAATATTATTTGAAAACTTTATACTGTATATTATTAAAATACTGAAGAGGGTATTGTGTAGAGAAACTGAATAGAATTATTCCCTACCCTTATCTCGGTTCTGTAAATATTTAATAAAATGTCGTTTTTGATATTTTGGCAGAATTTGTATCCTGCTCAATTTCCACGTGTTATTTGTAGAATATAAAATTTTGCTAAAAACAGATGAGGCAAAAGTTTTTAATCAAAAGAATAAGATTGGCCATGATAATGCTCCTTGACATTAAATGATAAAGCAGCACCAAAACATCTTGTTTCATACTCATTTCTTTGCGTCAGATTGACGCATTTACCACCAACAAACTTAGGCACAGCAGAATTGTAAGATTCTGCGAGATAGTTATTCATATTGAGGTAGAGACTATGCACATTTTTTACGAGTCTATACATACACGAGTTGATATCTTCATATATAACAGAATACAATGCAATGCTGGTTGCAGACAACTTTGAGATAGCCGGTGAAAGACCCTGAATTTAATCTCTCGTTAGATTTTGAAGATACCCAACCATCCGTATTCTATTATAAAAAAGAATTGTTTTTGCAAAGATATCAAAAACTTGAATAATATTTTTTTTTATCTAAAATTATTGAAAAGTCACGTCTATTCTTAAAGATTTAAAAAAGATCTGTCTTATATGGTATTATTCTTCACCGAAAGGAAATTGTCAATCTGTAAAACGCGTAATTTAATGTAACTATGAATCCAGGAGTTAGTAGCTTGGTATACATACTAACGACCAAAAGGTTCGTTATGTTTTATTATTGTTTGATGAAATAAACTTAAATGAAGCTATTACCTATAATAATTGTGAAGATAAGATTGTAGGAGTTATTTATAATGATATCCAACGGAAAAATACTACAGCTACATCAGCATTGGTTTGCGTAGTTAAAGGGATTACTTGAAACTGGAATATTGTAATTGGCTATTGGTATCTTGGAGGATCACATTCAGCTCCAAATATGTATCCAAGTTTGCAAGAAACCCTTAAAAAGTGTACAGATGCTAATGTTTAATTGTGAAAGCATTAGCGTGTTGCATAATAGATCAAGGACCTGCTTACCACGGTCTAGCTAAAAAACGGTTGATTATTAAAAGTAAAAACTTGGTTTAAATATAATGAGAAAAAAGTTTATTTTATATATGATACTCCACATCTATTAAAAACTCTCGGAAATAATTTAGCCAAATACGATCTTATTTATAAGCGAGAAGTCGTTTCTTGGTCACATATCGTAAATGTAGTAAACTCTCCACACCCATTAAGCCTATGGCTAGTTCCGAGAGCAATGTAACAACACATCAAAATGCTGCTCAAATAATATGCTGCTCAAATATTCAGTGATACCACGAGTGTTGCAATTCTCGTTTTAAATCACATGAATGCTCTCACCGGAGATGCTTTGCATACATGAGCTTTTATTAAAAATATCCATAATATGTTTGTTTGAACTGGTTTGCTGCAGTTAGACAGCAGCATAGTTGCGCAAAGAATTCAACTCCCATGCAATTTCAGAATGGTCTTCAGCAACATTATTTGACTTAGATTTCAAAAATGTCGAAACATACAAATTGTGAATACAATTTTTCATTTACCTTAACCAATATTATTAATGCAGTCGTATCTAATAATATAAAAAATGATAATCAAACAAAACATTCCGATGCATACATTCCGAAATCAGATGACTACATGCCTGATATGGTAGAAGAAAATGCTATATTTTATACTTCTGGTTACATATCCAAAAAGTTTTTACAAATTCACGTTTGTCAGATCTGCTCTGAAATAATAATTGATAAAAATGAAGCGATGAAGCTAATAAAAATTTGATTAACTTATTTATTAAAATAAAAAACTATTGGGGTTGTAGATTTATATACAGAAATAAAGAAAAAAAAACTAAATTTGAATACCAAAAAATAAAGAATATACAGCATGAATAAAATTGAATATATTTTTTAAAAATATTTAACATGATCATTATTTGTAAAATGTGTTGCTTATTCAAACATTTAAATACATGAATTTATTGAAATATTACGTAGACTTCGTTTTTTTTTGTTTTTAATATTTTATATCTATATTTATGTAACAATATTACTTATGTCACGTTACTACAGAAACGAATATAATCGAACGGGGAGCGCCATCTATTGCGTCAGTAGCATCAACTTGTATCAGTTTCTATTATTTTTCTCTCTATTCCTTGACTCAGAAGAACTCACAGTTCGTTTTTGTGGCATTGCCTAGCCACCAAGTTTTTGTGCAAAACAATGCAATTTTGATCGATAAAATCATACTCACTCATGGTATTACTGTTAAAAATAATAAATTGAGATTTATTTTATTGTAACTGTTGAAAAAGGAAGAAAAGCATGTTTGACGTCAGTTATATTCATAATCCTATTAAAAGAGGAAGTTTTTCTAAGCGTCTTGATAAATTACGTTAGACGCCACAACTAGGTGTTTTACTATCCAACCAGAAAACAACACAATAAGCAACACCTGGGTGCATTCTGCACCAAAAAATCATGTTATGCAAGAATATTTTATCTACAATAAAAGTTATTTCTGTATCATTAAAACAGCATTTTATATAAAATTGCTTTTAATGCCGTGACTCACTTAACATTTTATCCGAAATCGTAATTTCTTTCAAAAATTTATGCATGTTTGATGTGAAGGCATCGAGCAATACAATCATATTTCTGTGATCATTCTGTTACATTTCTACGCCGGATCACAGATAAGTATAACAGATAGGCTGTCCAACGTTAATATTTATTTCGCTACCTATTCAGTTCCCCTCAACCCGCGTGTATTTTATATTTCCTACATCTAGGAGTATGCCTTTTATATTGCCTACATCATAGTTTATTTAATTTTGTTTTGAAAGAAAACTGTAATCACATTATAATTTAACGGATGGTTTTAGAAACTGTATCTGGACGTAAGGTTGCAACTGTTAAATTGTAACTGTTAAATTGTCTCGACGTGGGGTTGCAACTGTTGTAATTGTTGGTTGGGTGTGGTTTGGGCCATATGAAGATGATTTCATATTACGTTATTAGAGTATTATATTATTTTGCAACGCCATCTACCATAGGATAGACATGCCATTTTGTACCAGAACAGCGCCCCTCCGTGGCCGGCGTTATACTAAAAAAAGCCCTCTCTAGTCGGGCGTTGGCAATATAAAAATGCGAAACACTTTGCCCTATCCGATGGCACATCTGTATATAACCTTATCTGTGGCCGGATTCTATTATTTCTATGTCGATTTCGGATAAAATATATTTTGTTCGAAATCGGCAGTAAAGTACTCAACAATTGGCACTAAAGTACAAAATATATACGAGTAAATAATGACACACCAATTACAACATCCCCTTCAAACCAACACTTTCTAACAAACTCTAATAATACATTTAACAATACATTTAACTGATATAAAAACCTCAGAACAAAAATTATAATTATTAGTGTTAATAAATACGATTTCTGATAAAATTTAATATGCACCTCGAAAGTAAAGTCATTTTTTATCATTCACGTGGTTATTAATAATTTCCACATTCGTGATAAAAAATTGACTTTACTGCCTTGATACATAAATAACTATTATTGCCTTAATCCCAATAGTGGGTTCTTCGGTAGAGCGAAGAACAAACATGGTCATTCTCATGCGTATAAAATTTTTGTGATACCAACCGCAGGCGAATTTCATGCAAGTTTTACATTACTCTACTTTTAAATAAGTATAATTATTAACAAATATTATAACAATTTTTTTTTAAAGATTTAAATGAATTTTTAATGATTCAATATGAATATTAACCTTGATATAAAGTTTTAATTTTTTATAGTTATTTAATATACAGAAGTACTGATACAATGCTTTTGTCGGTTTTCAACTTTGAACTACACCACAATGAAAATATTGAACTTTGACCTGTATTACAATGAGGATATTGTAAATAATATTTGGATTTGCGAGATCCTTAGCGTCTATAATGCACTGTAATCAATTTGAAACTGTTTATTATGTAACAACTTATGTGTGCTTCATGTTCCAAAACAAGTTTAAATGTAAGACCACTCAAATTATATTAGTAAAATAACTAATGTCTTAAAGTATTAGTTTAGACCAAAAATAAGGCCCCAAAACATATTTTTACGTCAAGCAACTTAGCGTAACTAGTTGATTATTAATTTTAATTTTTGTACATAATATATAATTTGGATATAGTTTTTATCTATTTTACAAAAACTAGTATCGTAATAGAAAAAGAGGTGCTTTAACAGCCGTAGAGTTACTTATTTTTCTAATACTATTTTAGAATAATAACATTCTTGAACTAATTTTAATTTGAAAATGTATTTATTCTGCAACAAGTGCAGGAATATTCATTCTTATACAAGTGATAGAATGACCACATGTGGCGCCATCTCATGGAAGTTGACGCAACATTAAGCTATTGTATTTTGATTAATGAATTATTCATTTAACTTATTAATTGTTGATATTAGTAATATTAGAATTCAATCAACTAAATCATTCATATTTAGAACATTCTTTATGATATTTAATAACTAATTTGGTTTATTAATACATATATTAGAGCGGCGAAATCTGTAAACTAATTGCCAAAAGCGACTAATTGCCTAAAAACGTAAAAACTGACGTATTTTCATTGACGATAGTATTAAAAAAAGTATAGTCTGAAACTCGTCGGAATGAATAATCAGCCCTCGTGGAACCGTCACACTCGTGTGACAAATCGGCTCGTGTGACAAATTTCCACTCGGGCTGAATATTCTCATTCCGCACTCGTTGCAGAATATACTATTCTGTAATGTTGTTAGTGAGTATACAATTACTCAATCTGTCAAAAAAATTAAAGGTTTGAGAAACTTCAAATAATCTGTCACTGGGATCAAAAAATTTTGTTATTCAAAGAATAAGTTTAGCAGTTTAGCGGGGTAATGGAACTAGCATTATGGGAACAATACCAAGGTCATTTCCAGTGGATGAGATTTCTTTATGTTTAAATAGTGTTTTTTTTTTTTAAATATTTTGTGATTACATGTGATTAATGTAATGTTCTTTAATATACTATTATCAAACGGTATTTTATAATATCCACAAATTATGTAAACGAATCTAATAGAGCATAAAATTTATACATTATATAGCCTAATTATTAGCGCGCGTAATATGGACCCTTTGTAAAGTCAAAGAGAATTTGGATTCGATATACAATTAATAAAATATGTAGTGGTAAATAAAATGTTTGGCTTCAACGCAATTCACACCGATTTTGTAATTCTCAATAATCCGTCCTTTCGATAGTCACTTCGATAGATACTTCTCTCGTAGAGGCAGTATTGTAAGAGTGATAAATTATCGTTTTAAGAGTGGCTTCTTTCAACTCGGTACCATAATTTTTGGCTCAGGTTGGCAACCCAATCTATAAGTATTAATGATAGTTCTCGCAAAGTGTCATTTTTATTTAATATATTCATGGACATTTTGTGCGTGAATATGACAAATAAACTGCAAAATAACGAACACAGAATCGATGAAAGAAAATGCGTTGCAAGACACAGAATCGATGTGCTTGTTTTATGATAGACAGTGGTTTTCTAAATAACGTTTTTCTAATTTTGACATGAAAAATGTGACTTTTCAAAATCGATTCTAGTTGGCAAACGGCACATTTTACGCAACTGGTGATGAAAAGTTCCGAATAAAGCCTACTTGTTTTGATAAAATTCACTAAATTATTAATATCATAAGTTTAAAAAACTCTTTTTTGAGAAGGTTTTTGTAAAAATTAAAAAAAATCTTGTATGCAACATGTTAGGAAATGCTATTTTGTGTAACTCGCGTTATTTTGCGGAACTCGCTGCGCTTGTCCGCAGAAATCCGCTCGTTACACAAAAAAATGCATTTCCTAACTGGTTGCATAAATAGCTATTAGTCGAAATCGGTATAGAAATAACCTAACCTAAACTAAAGTATAGAAATAACCTAACCTAACGTAACCTAAAGCACCTTAAACACATTTTTTTAGTTTTCTGACAGATTGAATAATTGTATACTCATTAACAACATTACAAATACATATAACCCTGCGGCTTTTAAACCACCCCTTTGTCTCTTTTGACATTACTTTTGGTGCGGTTGTAGCTTCATTTAAGACGTAAAATAGATAAATAAATTTTTTATGAACATAATGATAAATAAAAAAAAATTACCTTGCCATTATACTTGCAGCAATTTTTTGAAGAAATTACGATTTTGCCTCGGATTTTGCATAAAATTTAATGTAAAACACGCCATTAATAGTATATTACAAACCGAGGTGGAAAGTGTTTCATTTCTGTCGAGAGATAAGATAGTTGACCGAGGCGCGAAGCGCCGAGGTCAACTATTTCTCGAGACAGAAATGAAACTGTCCACCGAGGTTTGTATACTATTTTATTTACAATTATACATAAAATTAAAAATAATTGATAATAAATTTAAATTTCTGAAGTTTTGAACCGTCAAACCAACATTAAAACAAAATTCCGATCAATATCAAGCTGGTAATTTTGTTTTATTGTGTTGGTTCTATGGAAATTCAAGGTTGGAAAGTGTTCTCTTGGGTGGAAAGTGAACACTTTCCACCCTAGAGAGGAAAGTAAAAGTCAACAATGTATCATTTTCAAACTTTCAAAAATACAGAAACTGCGTCATTACATATATGATTGTAAATAATAGTATATTACAAACCGACATGGAAAGTGTTTTATTTCTGTCGAGAGATAAGATAGTTGACCGAGGCGCGAAGCGCCAAGGTCAACTATTTCTCGAGACAGAAATGAAACTTTCCACGGAGGTTTGTATACTATTTTATTCACAATCATTTAGTAATAAGCAACAAATTATAAAAAAGAAAATAATTTATTTTAAATTTTACAATTTGGATAAATTATAGCAGGCAATGAAATTAGCATTTATATCAAACTGACAACTATGACAGTAGTAAAATACGTGAGTGTTGAAATAAAGTAAAATGGCTGAAAGTGATTCCGAAATGGAAGTGTGTACTCCACTAGAGCTTCGGGAAGCTGCTGATAAATAAATTATGATTGCCTTCATTTGCTTATTTTTTATTTTGTTGACTGCATTGTTATAATATACCTACTAATTATTAAATAATTTGTACTTAGTATGATAATTAAATTTTAAAATTTTGACTTTGACACTTTTATTTTGTAACTAACTACATATAATTTTGATCAAACTAGCTTTGGAATATTACTGACCGGTTGGGAAGTAAAAGCGGTCAGTAATAATTAACTTCCCAACTTATTAAAAATCATGAAAACAATATATTACTAAATGATTGTGAATAATAGTATATTACAACCGAGGTGGGAATGATATTCATTACAGCCGTGGGCTGATATTTGACCGAGAGGCGAAGCCTCGAGGTCAGATATAAGCGCGAGGCTGTAATGAAATTCCCACCTAGGTATGTATTAGTATATTACAACCGAGTTGGGAATGATATTCATTACAGCCGAGGGCTAATATCTATATATAAGCGCGAGGCTGTAATGAAATTCCCACCGAGGTATGTATACTATTTTATTCACAATCGAACAATTTATTATCAAAAAAATAATTAAAAATGTATGAATAAAAACACATTTTCGACCGTGGTGGAAATGCACTTTTCGATCAGCAAATCTGGAGTGAAATTGCAGTTGTCAAAACTCCAGTTCAAAACAAAAATACAGTGTTGCGTGTTGTTTTTTACGATAGTTCATTAATTTGTTGTGCTGTTGGACTAGATTAATCTTTAAATGTAATTAAAAGTGTGGAAATAGCGAAATACATTAAATACTTGTGTAAATTCTACTGTTGCAAGTGTCAAACAATCATATTTATTATTTGACAGTATTACGAACCTAGGTATGTAATGTTCAACTTCCCGACCTCTAAATCGTTGGTAATCACAACATTACAAGGACGATTGTGAATAAAAGCAATTTTGTCGCTCATGTGATACTCCACATTCGCGATAAAAAATGATGTTTTAATGCCTTGATACACAAATAACTATTACGCGGATAGTAGTGGTACTTGTCATATGGTACTCATTAGTGTATAAAGTTGCTGTATTGCGGAAGTAAATCTACAAGTTATTTATTCATTTTATTGATGAGAAGCAATGATTAATAAAAGACTGATTTTTCAAAGCATTTGTATAAATTTATTTGCTTTTTAATGAGGTTCCGAAATTATTCACTAACTAATCTGTATATAGTTTGTACAGAAAAAATAGTAGGAGACGGGATAGAATGCATAATATCGTTTCAATGCATTACAAGTTACGGAAAAACTGAGGCAAATGTTAGGTCGTTATGGTCTGTTCGTGGCGCAAAAATAATTTGAATCGGTGTCAGTCGTGATATCCATAATATTTGAATTGAGCAAATCAAAGTTAAACACCCTAACAGCTAAAGGGCGAGAAATAATACCGATTGAAGAGTATATAGCCTTAGCTTCCAGGACTGCATTACAATTTATGAACGGCCGGAAAATATGGATTGCCTTCGATGGTAGAAAATGGTAAAATCTTATAGTCCAAAAAGACCTATCTGTTACGCGTTAATAAAAAATTCAAACTGTTAGAAGCAAAAGGCACATCAGTCGCAGCTGACCCGGGCTAGAATTCTAGTCAATCAATGAGTCAGACGAACGATGACCATGGAAATGCTAAGTGCGATGCATCCGGAGGCACTTGGCTCAATTATGTTCGCTGCATGTGTAACACGTATTATCATTATGTATGTGGTGTCAATTGTAAGTCATATTTCAATAATCTCGGACCAACTCATTGGAGAGCTGTTCCGTTTATATTAAGAAAAATATAGAGTGTGTAATCGTTTATAATCGCAGAGTAGATGAAAAGTTAATAGCATATTATGCTGACGACATGGATACTCATCGATCAACCATTGAATATGTGTCAATTCAATGTGGTGGGCCTGTTTAATGGAGGAGTCAAACAAATCAGTCAATAATGGCTTCATCTACTAAAGAGGCAGAGTATATGTAGCGATTGAGTACTAGATCGAAATAATTTTAGTACTTTATCTCAAACTGCATATATTTGATATTACATAAACTTTTATAAAATGGTCATTACTTCGCTAGCCTGGCACTTAAACACTAAACCATTCCGCAAACTGGAAATGCATATTTAATTGTTATAAATGTAAACAAATATAAAAAAAAATTTGATTATATTAGAAAATCATCACTTCAACTCTTCACCGCGCGTTCAATTAATTAAGCGTAATCCAAAGTGGCTTTATTTCCTCTAGCGTTCCATATACTGAAAAAGTTCATAATATATATGCCCTAATGTTAACATTTCATCCCCGCAGGGATAACATCTCTACTCGTTAAATAATATAATTATGTGGTTTTGGTTACTGCTTACCACAGAATTAGCCCTCAAACTCAAAACCAAAATACTGTTTCAGCTACAATAACTCGAATCCGAATGTCACGCTTAATCTGCCTCAAGGCGTAAGGAACTGCTGCAACAAGTTTTTAATTAAAAATAATTCTATTTGAGCAGGTGTGTTGGTCAGGCATTTAATTAACCAGTTATAATTAGCAACACATTAATGTTTCAATTTATTTAATAAAAATGCCAGCCATAGGAGTTTATAAGAGATAATGATTATTAATCATTTATCTGGAAACTATAACAAAGTATAAAGTTATTAGCTTTTTTCCTGAAAAAACATCTATCAAACTAGAAGCCCATAAAAACAAAGTTTGCAATCAAAAATAAATATTGCGTATGAAATCAATATCTAATTTATAATTTTATTTAAAAAAAATGTTTACACTTTTTGAGTAATTATCAATTAGCAAATATGAAATAATTACGTTAATTGTAGCTGCTTTGTTTTCCATTCTCCATTAATGAATTATTTGTATTTTGGTAAAAGCAAACAAGCTCTGACTAATATTTTCAATACATAATCTATTTCGATTGTTATATCATTCCATTGTTCACTTATCTGAAGCTCTTAAGACACACTCAGAACCTCGGCTGCTTATAACTACCTATATTGAATAATATTAAGTGCATAATCACGTAAGCTTCTAATAGAGCGATTTGCATCATACTAGTCGTAAATTACACAATATATAATATTGGAGGTATTATTCAAATATATGGTAACTTCTGGAACAACCATCGTGTTGTTCTTAATTATTGAACTTCACTTATATTCTTGAATAGGAATCACCTATCAAGATATTACTTTCCTATTAATGCAAGGTAATGCATAATTACATTTGCATTTTTATTAAATAATTGGAATTTGGTCCTTGGAATATATATATATATATATATATATATATATATATATATATATATATATATATATATATATATATATATATATACTCTGCAGAAATCCGCGCTAGTCGCTTGTGTCACATCGGATATTCACTAAGCTTCAAGTTAACTCAAATATAAAATCCTCCAAGGAATCACCTTTTCGGTCACAGTGAATCGTCCACTCCATGTGCAGTCAAGTCGAAAGATATCCTCCTCTAAAGCATATGTGACTAGAGCGTCCATTATATTCATTTCACTGGAAAAACACAATTAAAAAAAAGTCAAAGTCAGACAGAATAAATTGAAAGTTTGGTCCATAAAATATTCTAGCTAGTAAGCTCTTTTGCAAAGCATCTGCATTATGTTCAATTTATGGGTTTTATAAATATTTATATTCTTTGTGACGCAAAAAATGATGAAAAATTAATTTTTAATTGAAATTCACACGTGTGATATACAAGAAAAAATTCAACAAAATATCACAATTAATTTTAGTTATTTATAGTAAAGTTGCAATCTGAATTACATGAAATTTAAAGGACATGAAACACATTTTGCAGAATTTCACACGAATCTGATATGAGCGCGCTAAAGTAATTTCAGTTTAATCTGAGTCATTAAAACTGTTTCGTGCTTGCTCGCAAATGAAAATGAGAATCAATTATTAACTGTTATTGTAATATGGATTTTAATGAAGCGCGGTTTAATATTACAATATTAGTTTTAATTATTAATTGCCATGTACAAAATAATTAATAGCCTTTACCTTACTGTAAAGATTTATGCGTGCGGTTTTTCACGGTAGCAAATAAATTTGATACTTGGGGAAGCATTACGTCTTAATTTAACAACCATATACTATTGAATCCACAAACCAAACTCGAACTTCAAGTGTAGGTATATTACACGTAAAATTCTAACTCCCTCAACTATACCTATGCGAAGTAGTATATTTGTAAGAGTTGGTAACTAATCTTACGAACATTAGCAGTAGAAGTTCTCTAAGTATCATAAGTTTGAAAATTGTGTTAAATAAAATCTCATTTTAAAAACGATCTCATTTTAAAATCAATCAAATTAAGGTTTTGATTTAATTGCAAAAATATTTGACGTTTGAATTAAACCCTTTAGCCAATTTTCGTGTTTATATGGTAATTTTGAAACATAGTAATTTTGTAATTTACATAATCTCAGCACTGCAATTTTATTTTTCGCTACTACTGTTATTATTGATAAGGATTAGTCAGTAATGTCGGTAAATTTACATTATAATAGGTTACCAAAAAAATGTATGGAGCCAAAGTGTGTTGCCAAGTATTGAAAACTACTTAACTTTGAATAAAACTGTATATAATTAATTAAATTGACGATTTTGCTACGACTATGCATGTATAGAATGGCTGAAAGACGTCTTGTGCCCCGCGCGGGTAGAGTTTGCTGGTTTGCCCCGTTCGCGGGTAGAGTTTGCTGAAGACCAGCAACCGTATTTGTGGAACATGGACTTTTCTGCTCAAGATGCGCACACTATTTTTTCTACGACCAAAAGTAAAATCTATTTTTTATTTTGTAATATTCCCATTTATGTTTTTTTTTTTTTTTTGTATTATTTCCATGGAATCGATTTGTCAACTAGGTTATCACTCGATAGTAAAGAAACAGTTTCCACCTCGGTATGTAATATACTAATTCAATTTGAATAGTAGAATTACAAAATAAGATAGACTTAGGGTCAAATTCATAGACGCCACTTACACTCAACTCACACTTAACTCAATTTTCTCTCTTAACAATTTGGCACTCATAGTAGGTAAAAAATATATTTTTTTCAAGAAATGTAAAGTACATAGTTCTAAATCTACATTTCTTGGAATATTTATATTTTTTAACTACTATGAGTGTCAAATTGTTAAAAGAGAAAATTGAGTTAAGTGTGAGTTGCCTTAATATTTTTGTACTGGTGATATATTAAGATTTTTTTGGTGCATGAATCAAGCTAGGAAAATTATCATTTAATGAAAGTTTCTCAATTTATATATTGTATATAGATATTGTATTAAATTGTAGCTATTACCAACGTGTAATTGTCGGAAATCTACACGTGAATGCAGGAAATTAGATTTTGTAGCTTAGTATATGGAACGCTGTTGCTGCGATCGGAAGCCATAGTAAATCAATAAGAGTGAAGTAATCTTTTTATATAAATATAAATTCTATTTATTATTGTGCATGTGAGGATTACACAACAAAATTTGAAATTAACTATTACAGAAAAATTGTTTTTAACCAAATTTTATACTTACCTACTGTATTTCACTTACAATAATATGTTATATAGGTATTACAATGATATAATGAACGATTTATTCAATAAAAGCTGAAAAGGAATATTTTGTGTTTGCTTGAAGATTTTGTTTGTTTGAACAATGGAAAGAGTCGGTGATTATAGATTGGCAAACAAGAACTCATTTAAAATAACTATTGGCGATGTCATTTTGTATTTTACAAGTATCTACTTATGATCGCTTTGTGGTAACCGTGCTTCGAATTTTTAAGTATCTTATACAGCTAATATACATTTAACAACTTTTTAACGTAAATTCACTGACTTTTTCGCTTATTGTATATTTTAATAGAAAATAGGATGGACGCGGTTTTTATTACTTTTTGCCAAGAGGCCTTTTATCACAGGTCTATATATTTTTTACGTATTCAATCGATTCAGTTTATCAATTTTTTTATATGACAAAATGCATTAAGAATTAAGACAACTGGCTGGGAAACACATTTTATTTTGTTGCGTTAAACTTGGTCAATTCTTCTTTTAATTTTGTTTTTATATCAATTCTTATCTGATTTTATCTTTTTATCCACTATTTTATGCAAACCTATCTATCTATATATGCAAAGCGCTTTTAAGTGATAAATATAATTAGCAATTCTATTTCAGTTATTTTATATACATATAGCGGTACGGATCAACTTAATACGTTACCCTCATTTCAGTAGATTCCTGTCAGAGATTGTTTACTAGAATATATTTCGTGGGAAAAGTTTCAAACTGCTGAATACAAATTCGCTAGTGCTTTTCGATTTAAACAAATGGTTGGGCATTCTACTTTTAATAAAAGGTCCTTCTCATCATGTCATTCTTGTCCTTTTCCTGATACCTTTCCCCTACATCAAATATATAAAGATAAACGAATGATAATTTTTACTTCTCCCGAAGAGAAAGTGTTAATAATTTGATACTTAATACTTTTTGATACTTCAAGATTTAATAAAAATTCAACTCCTTGAAAAACTCCGGATTTTTTCAAACATTCACCACTCACACGGAAGCTATATTTAATATTTATTTTTGGCCTTTAATGAGCAGGCCTTTGTGAATGTTATACATATAATTGTTTCCTTGATATCATCCATGGGCAGGTAAAAAAATAAGATGTTAGAGAGATTTTAGCATTCTTAGCTTGAGCTTATTTCATATACTGTAATCCGGAGTTTTAACCAGTGGCGTCTCTTGTTAACGTAACCTTATGCAGGTCTGTTACCAATTTAATTCGACAATTTAGCTGGCACTAAGCTCCCACAAAACATTACCGAGGTTATTGCTGATTTGAAACAAACTCATTGCCGGATATTTTATCATCTTGATTAGACTCTATCGTTATGCATTATTTAGTAACATAATTAGTAAATTATGACTCATTAATTGCATATTTTCAGATAGCCGCAATACCGAAAACACTTTGTTACAAATTATGATAAATACATTTATACAGGCTTTATATGAACAAATTTTAATATTACATATAACTGTATTTTTTCTTGGAAGATTTTGGAGCAAACAGTGTAAGTAGTTCCCAATCTAAAATGCGTTTGGATTTCTAGACCGAGAGCCAAGCTCGAGCCATTATTTACTAGCCACTAGTCTTAACGTTTCAATCTGATTCTGAATTTCCTTAGTATCTGCTGAAGCATAAGGATGTGGATAGCAAGTAATCTGATTTAAAGTTGTAATATAATAATATTGTAATATAATAATATCATGTTATTATAGATTTGACTCACCATTGTAATGTAAATTATGAAAAGGATAGCAGAAATTCGAAACATTTTAAAGAACTGAATTCTTCGAAATACAATTTTTCTATTGTGTTTTTTCAGTTATAGTATATAATATTATCGTAAAACTGTGACTGCTTATTAATAATTATCATAATTTTCATAATTAATTTTAATTAGGTGATTATTTAAACTATTAAAAGTATTTATAAATTATCATTTAATTATAAATTTAAACCGTTGGTTTCACATTATTTATCAGCTGTAAAATACATTAACAATTTACTAATGTGCGCACTAAAAACTGGGGACTATTGACAATTTCATCCACATAAAATGTACAAACTAAAAAAATAGTAGGCTTAAAGCTCGCGCTAATGGCTATTGACTTTGGTCTTTCTGCCACATGGGCCTACGTTTTAACGAGGAATCTGAACCACAATCCTCAGCTATTTTGTATCCCCCCTCAAAGTTGGTCAGCCAAAAAGCCTACCAATGGAAACAATCACAAACATACAAGGTCTTAGTGGAAATTGAACGACTCACTGATTGCTAATCGACATACACAGCGTGCTAGCCCATAGCACCACAAGATCTGGCAGTTAAGATTATAGATATTAAATACTTATTGGCACAAGAATAAACGGCTATGAACTTTCGTCTTTCTGCCAATGATTAATAATAACAATAAATTGTGTAAATAATAACAATGCATAGCTTTATAGAAAAGAGAGAAGAAAATTCGCTGGAAATGAGATTCCACAGTACTTCTCTCGTTGCTACGTTAAATTTTAATTTGAAAGAAATCTAATATATCAAACTGTAAGAGGTGCATTAAGGGTTACAATTCTAATATGTGGGTTCTATCCTAATTTCAATTTAATTAAAAAATAATGATAAGTTAAATAAGTTAAAATTACTACTGGATTCCAAATGTGAATGAAATCCAAACATTTTGACGGTAAAGCGTATATTAAGGGTTGATGTTGTAAAATAAGGGTCGCATAATATTTTTAATTAGATTATTCGTAAATCTGTTTTGAATGTGTAGTAGAAATCTAATATCAAAAAAAAAATCCTATCCATATGACTCAAACTGTATATTTGGGGGGTGGGGGTGTATAGTTAGGGTCGTATATTATTTTTAATCACAAAACACTGTCAATTTTTGAACAATTAATTTAAAGAACCAACAGGTCACAAGGGCTTATTTTTAAGGGATGAAACTTTTACCAGCATTTTCTTCAATGTATTCCTAATATGTATGCCTAATTTGGTTCAAATCAAATGTTCCTCCTGGCAGGTATTCACGTTACAAATTATGCGCAGGTCCTTGAGAATTTCCTATCTTTTTTTCTTTGACCTAATCAGTGGGCAGGTAGAAAAAAGGGCGTAAATTTTGCTTTAATCGGGTCAGTAGATTCCGAAATATAGCAGTTTAAAGAAACGAACAGACCGACAGACCGACAGACGGAAATTAGTGAATATGATTTTCGTAATCTACGCATTCTATAAAGTAGAAAAAAGTGAAATCTGGAGAATTTTTTTTTTTTTCATGAATACAATACTTCCTTTACGAGAGAAGTAATATATAAAAAGTAAATTGTAGTGGTAATTAAAATAAATGGGGAAAAATGTAACAAAAAAAATTATTCATAATGTAATGTCTAGTATAACGTAAATAGATTCTTTGGGAAAAAATTGAAAAATAAAAAATATAATATATAAATACATTCTTTGGTTGATAGAATAGTTGAGGTAGGTTAGGTCGGGTAGGGTCGGTTAGGTTTAGGTTAAGAAATTTTCGCCGTGTACGTTTCGTAAAGTGTTTTGATTGGTTGTTTTCTTAGGAAAAAAGTGCCATCGCCTTTAATACAAAGATCGTTTAAAATCGTTCCGTTTGTCTCGTTGTGTTTAAATTTTTGTCTAAGATATTTAAGTCTGTCTGTTATTGTTGTCATGGTTATCAGTCCAAAAAGGAGCTGGTTTGAAGGATTGTGAAGTAGATTATTAGGGTGTCTAAGTCTTATTATTCGTCTTAGTACAGTTCATTCTGCTGTCTGCAAAATTCATATTGTCATACTGTTTGAGTTGGTCATAATTACATATTCATGGTGTATTAAAGCTGCTTTTCTAAATTGGTGTCGCTGTCTTGATGCTTATACCTTCATCATTGCTGCATTAGGCAGCGCAAATATTTGAATGTTTTGGTGATTTCTGATTTGATTTTGTTTTTTCGTGTTTATGAAATATATGTTTGTGGTCAATAGTCACTCCTAACTATTTTATGTCGGGGTCCGTCTATTTGATTTGTTGAGGATGCGTCACTTATTTTGTGGTTGGTAATATGGAGTTGCGTCTTGTTAAGATTGGGGTTTAGCCTCTCTTACTGAACCAAGTCATTGTTTTGTCTTTCGGTTTTTGAAGTTGTTTTGTTGTGTGAAATAAGTGCTGTGTCATCTACATGTTGTAGTATGTATGAATTTAAGTTAACGTGATCTTTGTTTCTAAATGTAAAGTTATAAATGTCGTGGCGGTAAATGTTGTACAGTAGTGGCGAAAGAAGAAAGCCCTCTGCAAGGCCTTATCGTGGAGTGAATTGTCGGGAGTAGGTTTTGTTAATTTTAACTTCTGAAGAGTTCGGTTGGATAGGATTTGATTAGTCATGTGTAGTATGTATTTAGGTTAAGTCTAAGTTGTTGCATTTAGTAAACTGGTCCAGTATGTCAAAATCTGTCAAACGCTTTGTTTATGTCTAGGAATATTGCTACTGTTTTCTTGTTCTGTAAGTATGTTCCTTGAATGATGTTCGTCATTATAAGTACGGGTTGAAAAGTCGAGTGAGAAAGTTTGAATCCAAGTTGGTATGTCGGTACGTGGGCTTTTACTACTGTCCAGATTATGTTTTTCAGAATTTTTTCTACGATTTTTCCTAGAACTGGAGAGTGTAAAATAGACTCAGGATAAAAAAATCGCTGGACAAAAATTGCGCACTCGTCGATACACTGTACTATGCGGACAAAATAGATACAACATGAAGAATCCGCATAACAACTCTGGCTGCTGTGTTGGTATCGTGTTTTGTTTAGCTGCTTTGGTTATTTCAGATTCTAGCCTATATAGGCCTATCTAATATCATGTCAGTGAGCAAGGACAGTGGAGGAAAAATATAGGAAATATATGGTATATGTAAAATAACGAGAAAATACTAAAGCTTGAGTGTCTTCATAAAATTTTACCCCTACTTGATAAAAATTTGCCTCCAGTGACATAACCTCATTCGCGTGACCTTAGACAGGCGTATATCATATCATATCAAGAGTTGTGTCGTTCTTATTTGGCATATAATATGTGGCATCGGTGCGTCTGTGAATAAAGTCTAAATTTTGACGAAATGTATAGTTGTTGTTTTTATCTGTTTATGTTCAAGCCGCCAATAATTACACAGTATTTATAAAGTGAAGCTTTAACAAATATGTTTTGTTCTAGTCTACTGTAAAGGTGTATACTAGGAAGATGTGGATTTTGTCGTCTTGGTGTGGGATAGTAAAGTGTGTGCATTCGTCAAGTAATTGTTTAGTATTGGGGCGTTGCCTTTACCCATAGTCAGGTTTGGATGCATCAGACCCAAAGAGCTTCCTCTTGCGTGGATCTCCATGTCGATTAGTATTTAGTAGTCGAATTATTTAGTAGTCTTTCGGATGATTTGATTTCGGTGATAATCCTTATTAGTTTCGTTGGGTTGTTCGTTTACTTGGAGACAATTTGTTAACAGAACCGGTAAACTATTTGTGTGGCGTCCAGTTGTTTAGGCCCCTACACACGGACGTAGTTGTCTTAATGCTATAACGCGCGTTCATCAACGCGCAATCATTAACGTGTGTGTGTAGGCAAAAAACTGCCAAGTTATTGAATGCACAGTCCGAATGCACGTCAAGTTAAAATATCTGTCTTTGCTAGATATTTTGAATGCGCGTACATCAAAATACGTGCATGTCTCAACGTGTGGAGGCAAAACTTACAGATTTGCAGGTGAGTTTATCAGTAGCGTCGGTAAGTATTTATTATATTAATCCGAGTTTCAATTATAGTAATCAAAATTTGTCGATTGTAGAACATGTCGGATATAAGAACATTGAGCCGAGATTTTACCCGGGAATTTATAGAACTGTACCGAGCACATCCTTGTTTATGGACATCCTTAGACCAGATCCTCCGACGCATCTTTTTCTTTTCCTTTTTTTCTTTCATCACATAAGCGCACGCCACTGCTACTAACGCCCATTGCTCATTAGACAACGACATCGTGCTATCACTTTAACAACTACATTAAAATTGATGTTAAAGATTGTCAGTCTGTAGACAAATGAAAAGCACGTTAATGGTTGCGCGTTGATGAACGCGCGTTATAGCATTAAGACAACTACGTCCGTGTGTAGGGGCCTTTTAGCGATGTCCTCACCCAGAAGGTTATACTCCATTTCTTCGATGATGACTTATATCCTCTCAAAAACTTCTGTCGCCGTAAGTTGTGAGTGACGCTGTAGAAATAAAGGCTGAATATTAAAAGATGTGATATAATACACATAGACGCAACGATGATGGATAAATTGTGGACATTTGCAAATAAATTTAGTAACTCTAGTGTACACAATATTCCCAATACGTTTAAGCCTCGCGCGGCACTGTATCAATGAAAATCTCTACACGATTTAAATTTATCCCGACACAAATCCAGTAATACTGAACAAAAACTGAACAAAACTTGAAACCGTATACCTACACAATGATTGTTATTAAATTAATTATTTCACTGTTTTACCAAGATAAAGATGAGTGTTGGCCACTCTATGGAGAAAGTTACGACGTAGCGCTTTATTGCTGCACTGTGCGGACTCACATGCACTAATATAAAGTAACGTATGTAAAATCCTTCAACATACGTTCGCCATGTTTGTGAATGAATAAACAAAGAGAATCTATAAACGTATGTCTTGGTTTTAATCACGGTTTATATTTTGATCAGTGTAGTCCCACTATAATATTATAGATACTTGAAATATTTCATATTCAAAACACTATAAAAGATACAAATTAAAATGCCTGGAAAACGATTGAATTCGCGAGCAAGAGAAATGGTTTTAGATTTGATAAAATATTTTACGGCGGAAAAGAAGAATGAAGGTCTTCTAATAGATGTTAATAAGGTTACCGATGTAAGTTACAACATTATTGAAAAATTATACTTATAACTGCCCGCTGATTACAAACCTTATTTAATATCCCAGAGGGTGGCTGCTGCTTTAAACATCAGCCCTCGTACGATCTGAAGAATTCAATAGAAATCGAAAATGAACTTGGGATCAAGTACACCGGGAAAATTGAGGCCTCGACCGTAACAAAAAACTGAAGATTTGGACGAAAATATAAAAATGGAAGTTCGGAATGTTATTTACAATATGTACGCAGACAGTAAGTAGATTTTATATATATAGGTAAAAGGTACGGTATAGGTTGCGTCAGTGCGATCGTATAATCTTTAGGAAAACACTTAACGCTTAGAATCTTGAAAGAAGAACTCGCTAAAAAACATGTCCTTCATGCCAGTATCGGCACCATACAAAAATTGCTCGTGCATTTGGGATTAAAATACAAACAAGATGATAATAGAAGGGCATTAATGGAAAAAACAAACATTACATTGAAGAATTGAATTTTTTAGAAAGTTTATGTCAAATGATCGATCCGCTACCCGAAAACAGCTTGTGTTCCTAGATGAAACTTGGATTTTTGCAAAAGGAAGCCAAACTAAATCTTTATATTTTCTTTATGTGTTTATATAGTCTAGCAGTTTTCGAGATTTTGTTCCCAGGCTATTATAACTAAGGCTGGGCATGAAAACCGGTTAACCGATAGATCGGTTAAAATTAGATTCGAAAACCGCGGTTACGAAAACGTGATAACCGACACCGATCGATTGGTCGGTTTTCGATCGGTTTTTAGTCGGTTTTCGAAGAAACCGGAAAATCGATTTTCGATAAACCGATTTTCGAAATATCGATTGTTGAAAAACCGATTTTCGAAAAAACGATTTTCGAAAAACTGATTTTTGAGAATACCGATTTTCGAAAAAACGATATTAATATAACTACAAAAATTATAAAAAGGGTGATATATAATATAATTTTGTATGATATAATAATAATATAAACGAGAAATGCCCAAATTTTTTATTAATCTAGAATCACTTGTATAAATAATTAGGCAACCCACAAACCTCATTTTATCGATTTTTTGTCTTTCCCTAAGGTCGTCGATATTGCTCTATAATCTAAAATCTAAACAAAAGTCGCACTGTACCACCATGAAACATATCCATCGATACCACAACCATGTCTGTACGACTTTCCACTACCGAATGATATGCAAAATTGACTATATGTATATAATATTTTTCTGTAGAAAAATAGAAGTTCGGTTTTTGACCAACGAATCGGTTTTCGACTGACCGATCGGTTTTTGACCGAACGATCGGTTTTTGACCGACCGAACGATCGGTTTTGGACCGAACGATCGGTTTTTGACCGATCGATCATTTAGTCGACCGGTTATAGTCGTTCGGTCACAGAAACAATTGAAACTCGGTTTTTTCGAAATCGGTCATCACTTTCTATAACCGATAATCGAAAAAAAATGTGAAAATGCCCAGCCTTAATTATAACCTTTATATATTATACTTTGATGTATTCTTTGTTGCATATATTGTGTTCTAGCACACTAAAAAAAAATTTGTTACGCCACTGACCAAAAGTTTTCGTTGACGTTCTCCTGATTTGGTTCAGACCAACGCTCGCGTAGCGTACGGCCAAGATCCATTATACAAACTATACTATAAAAAGTACTCTTAATGAGTAATATTTTTAAAGTTTGACAATATTTTAATAGTTTTCGGCGGTTTCGTGATCGATTCGACTATGCCACAAATTTGATTTATTTTTTAGTAAAGTAAAAAGGAAAGTCAAAAAACAATGTAGATTATTCTTGAACTACTAGTAACATTTAAAAGTCTTTTGTATTTTTTATTTTATTATTCAAAATGGTTTTCAATAAATTATGCTAAATATATAAAATATTTTTCATTTAGATTGATACAGTGCCGCGCGGGGGGCAATTTTCCCACGTATTGGGAAAATTGTGTACACAAGAGTTACTAAACTTATTTGCAAATGTCCACAATTTATCCATCGTCGTCGCGTCTATGTGTATTATATTACAGGTTTTTATATTGGCCCTTTATTTCTACAGCGTCACTCACAGCTTACGCCGACATGAGCTTTTGAGAGGATATCAATGTTTTTGTAAGGTTTTTTTATACAATTTAGAATATACTTTGAGATTATTTTCCTTGAATATCATTAACTCCAATTTGAGAATTGAACAATCGTATATTTATATACATTTTCTTATAAAATAGCATTAACCAAAGTAATGTAAAATATTCAAATATGAAACTAGCGCAATCTACAGAGTCATTTGTTTTAAATAAAGAACCACCTTCGTTGCACTACAATTTTATTAAATAAATACGAAAGATTTATTGGAATACTCACCTTTTTTAGAATAAAACCAACTTGTCAAATTTGGCTTACCGAAAATCGATGCACTTATTTATTGTTAGAGGTAGAGATTTTCTAGTTTTAAAGGTTCTAACATCTATCTATCTAAAGTTTTAGGGCCTTATTCATAAAAATTACATATGCTCCTGACCTGTTGTAAATTATAAAGTCACAACATGGATGTCAAAGTCAATTAAGGAATTTAAAATAAAATTTGCTCAGATTGTGGCTTTGTAATTTACAACAGGTCTATAGACCATATTTAATTTTTATGAATAAGACCTTAACTCTATTATTTATTTTTAGGTTATTTTTATTAAAAACTAGCTGGCTGACCCGACGCTGCCCGTCAAAATTGAATGTTTTATAGTCTAATTCACCAATATACTCCATTGCGTCATTGATGAACACACATGACTATTTGTCGCTGTCTTCTTTCACATTTCACTTACATAATTCTCTCTTTCTAAAGACCGATGCGTTAGTAAGGCGCTGCAGTCGCTTTTCTAGTTATGACGTATTTTATGCCGACGTGTGCTCTTTTAACGTGTGCTAGACAAGGATGTAAATAATGTGCGGAACTATGTTTCACAACGACTTTAACCTAAAAACCATCAGCGTCTCTCTGGGTTTTTATAAGTTTTAAAGTTTTCGTTTATTTGTTTTTGCTTCGTTCTTGTGTTTATAAGTGATTTTATAAGTGATTACTGGTGATTACTGGTGTGCTATTAGCGAGAATTGTACTGTGATTGTTGTTGTATTCGCAAAATGCCGCGAAAACGATTAGATTCGTCTCAATTTGTGGTGAATCTTATTGAGTACTTCCAAAGAGAACTTGCAAATGGGGGTCCTCTTCTTAATCTGAACTGTGTCCAAGAGGTAAGTTGCTTTTAATGTCTCTAAAAAAAACTTTGTTGACTATAATTTATACTTTTTGGTTCCAGCGAGTGGCAAATGGCTTAGGCATTTCAGTGAAAACTGTTAGTGTATATGCTAAAAAAGCCAAGGAAGCAGACGAGGCTGAATCAACTGAAGCAGCAGATGAGGACTCATCTAGTTCGGGCAAAATTAGTAAGAAAAATCCTTACAAGCCACGATCAAAACCGAAAACCTCCGATTTACCACAACATCTTAAGATAGAAACGAGAAATGTTATATACGACTTGTATCAAAAAGGTTTGTTTACTAAATAATTAATTTTAATAAACAATTTAATTGTGTTTTAATTATTAGGAAGGCACGTGACATCAATCTCGAAGACGACAGTTCTGATGATGAAGTTTTCTTTGATGACGACATTAATGATGAAAATAACTAATAATAATACCAATTGTTATTAGTTAAATATCCAAAATGCCTCATTTGTTGAAGCATTTGGCAACATAAGACATTGTAATAACGCCTGATATTAGGCAACTCACAATACAAGTGAGACCCCTAAAAAACGAACCGCCCATGGCAACTATTTTAGTACCGGTTTGATTCAGATGGTTTCGTCAATGACGCAATGGAGTATATTGGTGAATTCGACTATAACAGCTATTTATGTAACAAGACAGTTAAGTGATAAAGACACTTAAGACAGTGAAGTAATAAACACACTTAACTGTCGTGTTGCATACAAGATTTTATCGACTACTACCAAAAGAACAACCTTATTCAACGAGAGAAAGTGTCACTGTCAATGTCACTTTACCGTGACAGGTAAAATTCTTTTTTACATATTAATTTGATTATTTCATTCCTATCACAATACTGTACTTGAAATCACAGCTTTCTATATATTAGTCCGACAACAACCCGTTGCCATTTCTACGGGGCCTATTACAGCGATAACACCTCCCGTTGCTATAGTTACTTTATATAGATGATAATAATTGTAATGTACATATACCTATTTAGATATCCATGAAACAAAATATGTAAACAATATATTAGCTATTGAACAAATCTGTCATCTCAAAAATGTCGAACAGACGATTTGGAGAGATTAAATAACGTTAAATAATAACGTTAAATAGTATAGTCAATATTAATAACGTTAAATAGTATAGTCACGAAATAATCTTTAAAATACAACTCGGGAAAAGATTATTGTTATCGGTAATTTTGCATTTTAATGCACTCAAACTACGTTTCCTAAAGCAATTTTACTTGTCAAATTGGCAGACAAAAAACCTCGCGTACCGCTCGGTTTTTTGATCCTTCAATTTGACTCGTAAAATTGCTAGGCAACGTAGTTTTCGTATAAAATTCAAAATTACCGATAATAATCTTTTCCCTTGTTATATTACATATGATTATTTATTTCATGTGTGTTTACTGCGGGATGAGGTATGCGTTAGCTGGAATATCAGCGACTATTTTAATCGGTAGCAATATCCGATCACGTGACATTTTTAAATTTGAAGTAGGCGACGCAAATTTAATTTTGACAGTTTTACATCTTATAATTTTACTGCAAAAGCAATTGAAAAGCAATTGAGAAGCGATCAAAATTTTCATTCAATAAATAATCTTTCTAAATACCACTCGACCTTTAAAATATCGGCTATTTTTTTTATAATTTATCTCAAATCTTGCATTTTTAAATAATTTAACTCGAACTTATCAAACATTAATAATCAAAGATTAAAGCCCTCGAGCAAAAGCTCTCGGGCTTTAATCAGATTATTAATGCTTGATAAGTTCTCGTTTAAATTATTAAAATGCAAGCTTTCTTGATAAATTAATGAAAAAAAAAATAGCCGGCTATTGTAAAGGTCTTGTGGTATTACTGTTGACAGTTTAATATTACAAAATATATACAAAATATACTATTTACTCGTTACTGGGCCTATTTAGGTCTAGGCCTATTTATTTTACTCCTTACTAGGCTGATTTAGGTCGTTTGAGAATTTAAAATTAAAATACTGTATAACAAAAAAAATTAGAAAAAAATTGAAAAAATGGACAAATACAAACTCAAATACAAATTCATGTATTTTAATAAAATACATATAGTTACATATATTTTTTAAAAATAAAAGTTTATAGAAACTTTGGATTTGCCTGGTATTTATAATGGCTTTTCCACCTGATGGAAGCAGCCGGTGTTAGGTTTTCGTCAATGGAAAACTGTTGGTGGAATCTACGAGCGCATGTATAAAGATAGAAGAGAAAATTACAAGGATATGCAACAGGCGGAAAAAGGATGGCTGCGTCGTATCCTCTGAAAGCTCTCGCAAGTTTAGTGTGTTTCAGAACGTCCCACTGTAGATACTTATTTGCAAACACCGAATATCGGGAAAGATTAATCATGTGGCGCTAATCAACCGGAAGTAGATTTCGATAGAAGCTCGTTTAAGTCAGCAAAATGATTATTTACAAATTGTGCTGTGGTTTTAAGGTCGTCATATTTATAAAGTGAATATAACAGGTGTACTATTTAATTAATAGTGGAAGAATAAAAAACGCATCTATTATATTCTAGGTGAATTATTACCACAATTAATTTGAATAATAACATAATAAAGTTGCACAAATAAAATCAACAAGTTGCAAGTAATTTGTGCATGAAACGATTCTATAATGTATATATGAACACGTTTAAACGGAATTACATTTTAGTAAAATTCTTAGCGCCTTTTTCTGTTAACTAACTTTTATTTGCAATAACTTACTTTCAAGTATCGATTTTTATTTATCGTAGTATTGCATCAAACTTTTTTTATGTCTAGTCAGCTAAACTTTCTGTAGAATTAGCCTAGTTTCACCGGGTTTAATTTAATATTGTTTGCTTTAATGAACTGTACAATATTTGGAAGAAATGGCTTGCGCATTCACCAATCTTTAGAGCCCCCGATTATTAGACTGTGTGAACGTAACTTAAATCTAGTTTTTTTTATAATATATCTATTCGAAATGTTTCATAAAAAGTTTTATCTATTTTACGTCTTTAATGAAGCTATAACAGCACCAAAAGTATTGTCGTAATATAAAAAGGGGTACTTTGATAGTCGCGGGGTTATTTATTTTTGTAATGTTGGTAGTGAGTATGCAATTATTCAATCTATCAAAAAAATAAACATGTTTTAAGAAAATTCAAATAATCTGTCATTGAGAGCAAAACACTTTTTAATTCAAACGCAATTTAACGCAATTTCTGTATTTTTGAAAGTTTGAAAATGACACATTGTTGACACACAGACTTTCCTCTCTTGGGTGGAAAGTGTTCACTTTTTACGAATGAGAACAGTTTCCCACCTTGAATTTCTATAGCACCAACGCAAAAAAACACAATTACCACCTTGATATTGATCGGAATTTTGTTTTAATGTTGGTTAGACAGTTCAAAACTTCAGAAATGTAAATTTATTATTACTTATTTTCGGTTTTATGTATTGTAAATAAAATAATATACAAACCTAGGTGGAAAGTTTCATTACTGTCTTCAGATGTAGTTGATCTGGGCGCTTCGCGCCTTGGTGACCTATCTCATCTCTCGACAGAAATGAAATACTTTCAACCTCGGTTCGTAATATACTATAGCAGTTCAGCGGGGTAATGGAACAAGCATTATGGGAACAATACCAAGCTCCTTTCCAATGGATGAGATTTTTTATATTTAAATAGAGTTTTTTAATGTTCTGTAGTTATATTTGTATTTTGTAATTAAAATAAATAAAAGGTAATCTATCAGTTGGTTCATAAATGTTACCAACCAACATAAAATTTCCTAGGTTTTAAAATTGCAATTTTTGCATTAAAATAAGTGTAAAATGGACGTTCGTTCGTTCTTTAAAATGACATTTAAGACAGTTTTTATGATAACTCGTCTACTATAGTATGTTTACTAAGTAAAAATAGTCCAAATTTTGTATAAAAATGTAAATAACTAATTTAAAGTAAGAGTTACATTATTAGTAATAACTGTAATCTCAGTTTGGCAACATGCGGGCCGGAGAACAAAATTTTCTCATAAATAATTTTTTTTTTCCTATTGTTAACTCAATCCGGGGACACACTGTATACTATTGAGTTATATTTTAAGGATTATTCCATTTCACTCATATACTACGACTTGAAACGCTCTAAAACGTATGATTATACTGATCATCCCACTAGTGTGATGATCGCTGCTATCATACGCAAATATTGCTATGGCATTATAAAGAAATATAAAATGCGACATAAAATATCTACTAATGGCAAAATAGTTTTTTTTACATAAGTATTTGTTCAGTATTTTGTTAAATATGAGCTGTTGTGCTACTTGTTTTACAAAAAGCTAAATCGTGTAAAATGTAGCTATTACCGGCAATCATCTTTTGTCTTGTGGAATTATATACGAAAGTTGCATTATAGATTAGCTTTTCGAAAAGTTATTAAGGAAGAATGATGTGGGCAAATATTTGGTGGAGAATTAAACATGCAATCCAATCTAAATTTGTATTTATATTTTTCCATGATATATTTTCAACTTTTCCTTGTTGAATTTATAAGAAACTGTCAGATTTAATTGAGTATATTACTATCTTAGAGCGAGACTGAGAAATATCATAAATCTAAGTTATTAAAATCCATAAATTTTAAGCAGCGTATACCTTGACTTTTACACAAATACACAACGCATAAACAGTTACGTATCAAAACTTTATTAGAAATTCGCACTATAATAAATACATAGTATAATAAACCACTTGTTAATTTAATTAGATTTAGATGATAAAAAAAACATTTTTGAAACAGGATTTTATAAGAGAAATAAAAAAATTAAATATTAGTTAATAATCAGATGAGAATCGGTTGCTTGATTCAAGCCTAATTTGTTAATAATTAGATATTTCAATTGATAAAACAATTGAAATCGCCCCTAGAAACAAAAAACCAAACAGTTTCATTCACATAATTCGAATTGAATAGAAGTGTTTGCTGACTCAAATTGAATGGAAGTGTTGCTTATATGTTCCAGTTCAGTTAAATAATCTTACAATTTCTTAATTAATATTGATAATAAATAAGACATTGTTGTTTTATAACTTTTTGGAACGCTTTTATCATTTTTTAAAATAATACAAAAAAGTAAAAATAATTTCAAAAAAAGTAGAAAACGAGTCTCTTCTTCACGATTTTTTTAAAACAATAAAAAAGAAGGCTGTTTTAACATCAAAAATGGCAACTAAAAAAGTAATTTTAATCGAAAATTGCAAAAAAGTAATTTTTTCACTATTTTTCTACTTTTTTCATTATTTTTAAATAATGCTAAAAGCGTGGCCAAAAGTTATAAAAGAACAATGTCTTATTTATTAACAATATTAATTGTGCAGTTAGTAAAATTATTTAACTGGACTGGAACATATAAGCAACACTTTTATTGAATTTGAGTTAGCAAACACTTCTATTCAATTTGAATTATGTGAATGAATGAATCTGTTTGGTTTTTTGTTTCTAGGGGCGATACAATTGTTTTATCAGTGCTTGCTCTGATTAATAACCAATTAAGCTGGAATCAAGCAACCGATTGTCGTCTGATTATTATGTATTTATTTTATTTTATTTTAATCGAAAATTGCAAAAAATAGTGTACAATGGCGGCAAAAAAAACGCAACCTTTAAACGAATAGTAGGCGTAATTTTAAAAGTTTTAGTGTTGTAAAATTACTTTATATTAAAATCGTTAAACGTTTTTAATAAAGATCTTCTTTTTTTTTATTCTGCAGCAAGTTCTCGCAATGACCAACAGTTGTCTAATTTGGCAATGGCTCTGGATTTTTTAAATGTGTTTGATTGAGGTATTTATTTGAAGGATTTAGGTCTTTTGTGATAATTTATTATAAAATTGTTTTGACACCGACAATAAATATGTGACTAATATCAAGTATGCTAAAAAGTTGTATTTACAAAGGGAAATATTACGTGTTGCATTTTTTTGGCCGCCTTTGTACCTATACAACACGAGCAATATACGACCAGTCAAAAAATACATTTATTTCATGCTAGAAGCTTTTCTCTAGTAGCTTGTCCCTGCTAATTAAACCAATAACATAATTCTCACATTTTTAGTAATTTGACATTTGACTTTTTTAGTAATCTCTAATAATTTCATTAATATTTTCAATATTTCTGTAATTAACTTAATAAGGTGAAGTAGGTCCATTTATCTTAAAGTGGTGTAAATGTTGTCTGTAAATTGGTGAAAGAAAAAAATGATACTGTATTAGTTTGAAGAGAAATTATGATTTTTTAATTGTTGCAACTGAACTTAATGTATTATTTATTGTACAATAAATAAATCAATAATTCATCTTGATAGTTTTGGAACTCCTTCTTTTTATCCAGTACTAAAAATGCAAACAAGAATTTTAGATGTTTCCCTTTAACGAATTGACCAAAAGTAACCAATTAATTAACAAATGATCAAGAGTAACCAACAGTTACAAAAGTAGCGCTTTCATTTGTTTTTTATATTTTGGCAGCTATTTTACTGTATTTTCAATTGTTTCATTATAGACCATATTAATTCAAACGATTTCAGAAAAACCTAACATAGTGAGCGAATAATTATTAATTAAATTGTGCTGCAAATGAAGTTGTGGTTTATTTATATATCATTGATTTAAATTCATATTAGTATTAAATTAATTGAACTCAATTCCGCAATATCCAAATATAAGTGTTGAATAAAATAGAAAAATACAAGTTTTCACCAAACAAAAGATGAATTTCATTCAAGAATTTGATTCACTTCAATAACATTTCACATTTCTATGCGTTGGTTATTAAATTTCTTTATGAAATTTATTTTTTCTAACATAAGTAATTGAAATCCTTTCTCAATAGTATCAATATCTAACAAGACAATCTACCTACATTGAAAACGAATCAATTTTGTATTAGTATTTGATAACAGTTATGATTTTCTAATAAATATACGTTCAGCTAAAAAAAATTGCCGTGATGCAATAATATTGATAAAAAAGAATTTCATATTAAAAAATAATTTCCAATTATGTTATAGTCAAATTCTCAATAATCTTGCGTTTGGATCTTGAGGTCCACGTCATGAATATAATTAAACCTAATGAAATCAACTCTAGGTCAAGCAAAAATTTGTGGAAATATTTTTGACAATTTAAAAGCTTATCTGGCATTTTTAGTTTAGATTTGATTAGTTCTGAAAGAACTAAGTTATTAGTAATAGCAATGTCGTTGTAATTTCGAGCTCAAGTTAAAATCGATACCCTCTATATAAGCATGTGCTTATATGAAGACAAATAATTCACTTATATGATTATTATGCATATTACTAAAATTACTGTTAATCTTATTAGTTAAAGATTATTTGAGTGTGAACATTAGTGAAATACAATAAAAAGCAAATAAAAATGTGTGATACCAACTTAACTTTAAGCACCATGGATTACTATCTCCAAAAATAGACCTTTCCAACGGAGTGAGATAGACAGTATGCGCAAGAGAATTGCATATAGAGAATTGCATTGTACCATGAGGAGCGCCTTATTTTCTTTTTATGAGTGAATGTGTGTAATAAACAAGGAAGAAAGTGGTTTTCACACCAAATACGTCATTGTAAGATAGAGACCATTTCATATTGAAAATGTCTATTAGACACAAATTTAAAAATGTAATTAAAAAAATCAAAATCTTTCAAATTTGACATTTTATCCAATCAAATGCACTAAAACTCTTTGAATACTCCAAAAACCCTAATCATACAAAATTTATAAATAGAAACATTTTTTGTGATATTTTTAAGAAAACGTAAAAACTCCTTAAATTTACTCTAACAAATACAATATTCTAAGAGCCCGCGACGCAAACCATTACCATTAAAATAGCAATCCCAAACGTATACAGGAATAAGTCTTTGTAGTGACCGTATACGAAACGCTCGGTCTGTCGGGTCGCATTCGGCCGGAAGGTAAACAAATTCAATTGTTTATAAGCCCAAAATTTAAGATTACTTTACCTAAGAAGTAGCAAGTTTCTAGAATAATTACGTTGTAGCTGGAGCTTTCTGCTACAACATTGTTGAGGTCTGTCGCGCCTCGCGCGGCCGGACACCCTTGACAGACCAGCGCGTAAGGGTATTTTTAATAAGGAACCATTACTTATATGAATAGCAGGTCATGTTATATATCAAATTAAAGCTCGTAACGTCCGCTATACGAATCACTTGGTCTGTCGGCATAAAAATAGCCGGAAGTACTTGACAGACCAAAATTTAGTCCGCTCCCGAAACCCGATTTTATCCCATTGACTTCGTACGCGTTTCCCCTTCCACCATATTCCTGACTGGAAAAGTTATCATCGCGTCAGTTCTCTTTCGGCTTCAGCACTGGAAAGACTATTTTAAAAAGTATTTTGTTTTGATTAGCATTCATAAGATGAATTGTTTTGTGTGCGGAAAAAGCGGTAATGTGACACCATTCACCGATTTATTATTCGAAAAGTGTTCACAAATTCTCGCTTTTCGTAAAATCAAAAATTTTATGTATGGCGATCTATTGCTGCCTCCATATTCAAAACGAGAGAAAATCGGTTATCACATAATTTGCTACCGGAAGTTTTCAGTTGTAAATAAAAAATATATGCCGGAATTTGAGAGCTTGTTTCCTTCAAAGGTGAGTACTATAGCATAATTACATAATTGATTTACATAAAATACTAATCATAATACTATAGTATAAAAAAATTGTACAAAATATGTTTAAATACTTAAATTTAATTAATATTTCAAAACTAGCAACCCTTTCAATGTATAAATTCTAACTTGAACTTTCCGAACACTCGAATTATACTTCAGAAGTTATCATTAATATACATTATTAATATATGATCAAAATAAATTACAGTTATATACGAATGCTGTTGCTGCTACTCAAGGCGATCAGAACTCGAAAAATAGCGACAAAAATGTACAAATTGACGAAACTACTGCCACGAAAAAATTACAAACTAACAACAATGAAACCATGGAGACGGTACGTTGGATTACGTTGGAGTACGTTGGAAACTTTAGAAAATTTAAAACAATATTTTTTTTATGCAGGAAGTTGCATCATCGTCGACATCAGAAATGAACATAGAACCTGTAGTTTTGAATAGTTTTGAACAAATTCCTGCTGGTACACCTTCATGTTTCACATCAATTTCAGCGATTTCTGAAATCTCTGAACTGAATCCTTCCTCGCCAACAGTTTCGGCATCGGCACCAAAACCTCCAGCACCACAGTCAAATTTTCCAAGTTCTGAATGCGTCGACAGTGGGGGAACTTCACGACCTCCGTGCATCTTTTGTTCGAAACATGAGAAAAAAGTTGGTACTAAAAGATGTTATCCGCAGATGTGCGAATCGACTGACACTCTTATCAAATTGAAAGAAATCACTGAATTTTTAGATGATAAACAATTTCTTCTGAAACTACAAAATCCACTTCAAGTTGCCTATCACCGATTATGTTACAGTACATATCGAAATAAATATTTTGCTGATATTAATAAGACATTACGTCAGTCTGATTCCAAACCCATTAAAAATGTAAGGGAAGGTCATAAAAAAGCGTTCGAATCTTTCACATTGCTAATCAAAGAAGAAATTCTCGAAAAAGAGAAAATATTTTATCTTGTCGATTTACTTGCTATTTACAAGGCTTACTTTGTCGATATCTGCGGCGAAGCGTTTAAGGAAGATCTGAAAAGTTACACAGCACAAAAACTGCACGATAAAATATTTAATGCATTTGGTGACGTTATTAAGATAGAAGCAACGAAAGATTCTCTGAAAAAAAGAATAGTCTACAAATTAGACATAAATGTCAGTCGGTTAGCTAATGAAACTATTGTCAACGAATCTTCTGAAGATATGAAATTCGAAATATTAGCTTACAAACTTAGAAGCATTATCGCCACGATGAAGACAAAAAAAATTTCGGGGAAAATTACAGTTGAAGATATTCTTGAAGGGGAATGTGAAATTCCCAAAAAATTTTTTGATTTCTTTTCCTTTCTTGTGCAAGGGCGAAATGCTCGCCGAAAAAATTTAAGCCATAGTCATGTTAAGATAGACTCACACTGTTCTGACTTAATTTACTCGATAACAAACGGTAGAGTAAAACCTGCAAAACTTTTGACTTTGGGGCTGGCAATGAAATCTATGACAAGTAGCAGGAAAGTGATAACGATTCTTAACAGATTAGGTCATTCGGTATCGTACAATGTTGTCGAAGAGTTGGAGACTGAAATGACTTTTACAGCTTCCGAAAAAAATCAGTTGATTCCCGCTGGGATATCTGTATCAAACGGTCTCTCTACACACCTAGCTTTCGACAATTATGACCGTTTTGTCAACACGACTTCTGGCAGAGATACTTTGCATGACACGGTAGGAATTGTCTATCAATTTTGCAACGAGAACCCCGAATCTTTCACAGGCCGTGCTGATATTGATTCTGATGAGGAAACATCTTACGCTGGACTTCGAAAGAGACGAAAATTTGTAGAAATATCTCGCGATTTTCAACAAACTTGTAGAAAACCGACTGGGGTTATTTCTTTATTATCAGGCGAAACAATTCTAAATCTATTGCAAGATTGTAGAAAAGCTCTAGACAACGCGGTTATGAAAGATTTAATTTGGGGTATTTCCGTATCGCAAGTACAAGATGTTCCTATGTGGGTGGGGTTTAATGCACTCACAACAATTGATGCCAGTGAAATGCAAACTGTGGATTACTTAGCACCGATAAACTCCTCTCCAACTTCACTTGACGTAGTGCAGGAAACATTGATTCGCGCTGAAAGTATCAGACAACAATGTAAACAATCGAACATCATTGTTACCTACGATCTCGGAATTGGTAAACCGGCAATGCAAATTCAGTGCAGTGAAAGCCCTCGCTTCGACAATATCTTCATAAATGTTGGCCCGTTTCATTTTCAAATGGCTTTTTTTAAGGCCCTAGGAAAGTATATAGATGCTTGTGGACTTGTCGAAATGTTGATTCAGTCAGAGGTTCTTGCTGGAGGGTCCATCAATTCTTTCATCGATAGTAAACACTTCAACAGGTGTAAAAGGCTACATCCATTGTTGTCCGGTGCATTGCAAGCTTTACATTTCCTGCGTTTTGCAACAGAAAATGATCTAAATCCTAAAATAATCACAGAAAGCTTAAAACATGCAATAAAAAATTCTGTCCTAGTTGATGAAGAGTTCCCATTGACTTCAGATTTACATGGTATTCTCGAGAAGTACCGTCAATTTTGTTTGAAAACTTTGGCAGGAGAGCATGGTAAGACTGCTCAATTCTATTTCTTTTACGTAGAGTTCGTCAACCTTTTCTTCCGACTGTCAAGAAGTATTAGGACCAGCAATTTTGAGTTATTCGCGTATTCAACTTTTGAAATGATCGATTTATTTTTTGCTATGAACCAATCGAACTATGCCCGATGGTCCTTGAAGTACCTATCTAATCTTTTGAACTTGAAGCTTCATGATTCCAAATTGATTGATGAATTCAAACGGGGAGCTTTTGGCGTCAAAAGAACCAAGAATTGTTTAGCGCGGGCTCCGGTGGATTTGACGCTGGAGCAAACAATTAATGCTGACGCTGCTAATACTGCAACTGGCGTTACTCATTTCACTAATTCGATCTCAGCTAGACAACGTTGGGCTTTGAGCCACAGTATGCGCACGAAAGTCATCACCAACGTCCTTGAGAGAGTTGGACTTTCGCGTAGAGACGACGTTTCTTACGAATCCCAAAAATCACGTCTCCAGAAAGATAAAACAGATTTGCAAAAAATTATCGAGACAATCGGAGAAAATATTGATCCATTCGATAAAAGTTTAGATGTCGATAACTTGTTCAATATCTCAACGGGGAAAGCCGCCTCTATTGGAGTTTCCGATTTCCTTTTGAAAGTTACTGAAATTGGTTTGAGTCAAAAAACTAAATTTTTGGAAGACTGTGAAGAAAATCCATCTCGTTTTAATGCGCCTATAAAACGCAATAAGATAATGAATTTCGCTTCTGAATGCATGAAAAAGGTTGAAAAAAACAAAGATGGAAGCAAACAAGCATTGCTAAAAATGGAACGCGATATTTTCGGTAGACTTTTAGGAATTTCTCTCGAGAAAAACATTGAAATGGAGACGTGTCTTTCCTTTCCCTTGGCCCCTGCTCCACCAGCTCTTTGTCAGTACAACGGAGAAATGTACAAAACGGACAAATCAACTCTCGCCAAAGCGTTAAAATCAAAGATAGATCCTTGCGCAGCTCCGCAATTCGACGTACGTGTCATTGATGGTTTTTATTTTCTGCATTTGATTGGCTCACATTTACCACAAACGTTTGAGAAAGTCTCTGAAACAATCTTGATGAAAATTTGCACAACCACAGCAACAGAAATTCATCTTATTTTTGACCAATATTTCACGCCATCCATCAAAGACATGGAACGCCAAAATCGCGAAGAAGAAGATATTCCGTACACAATAGTTGGACCGAATCAAGTAAGGCCGAACGATTTCTTGAAGAGTTTGCGAAATCGAAAATTTAAAGAGGCGTTGAATACATTCTTATCGGAGCATTGGGCTCAAGATTCCGTTGTCTCTATTATTGGCAGAAAGAAAGTTTATATGACCGTCAAGGACAGATGTTTTTCATTTCAAGTTCTGAACAATGTCATTGTGAAAAGCGAGGAGACCAAATTGCATTGCGAACATGAAGAGGCTGATACGCGGATTGTATATCACATATCGAAATCCGAAAATAAATGTAAAGTAATCGTACAGTCGTCCGATACTGATGTACTGATTATTTTATTGGGAAATATTCACAAGCTGCTCGATCGTGAAATATGGCTTCTTGTCGCTGCGAAAAAAACATCGGGTGTAGAATACGTGAATTGCTCTGAATTATCGAAAAAACTCGGACCGAATCTATGTAAAGCTCTGCCAGGATTTCATGCGTACACTGGTTGTGACTATACAGCCGCTTTTCACAGAAAAGGAAAAGTCAGGCCATTCAAGTTACTTGAAAAAAACATTAAGATGCAGAATGTGTTTGCATCATTAACCAATTCGACTGATATATCCGATATAATGAAAATGGAAGCCCTGCAGGAATTTACGACAAAAATGTATGCGGTAGGAAACTGTACCGATGTTAATTCAGCAAGATTTGCGATTTTTCAATCTATGTATTCCAGCAAAAAAAATGACGAGAAATTCTTGAAAAAAATCCGGGGATTTGACTCCAGTCTAATTCCACCATGCTGGAAATCATTGAAACAAAAAATTCTCAGAACAATATATGTTAACGCGTTATGGCAGAATGCCACACTTGAAAAATGTTCTTTGTTGAATGCCGAAGAACATGGATGGATGCTGCTGAATGACAGATTAGAATTAAACTGGTTTGACGGCGATTCCACCCCGCTTTCAGTTGAAGATGTGATAATTGTATCGTCAGAAGTCGACGAAACTGAAGATAGTGACGACGAGATGCATAGTTCCGATTCGGACGAATTTTGAGCTTTTCTCATATTTGTATTTCGCGTATAAGTATTTTTTATTGCTGTTTTACATTTAAGCGACTTGCATAATAAAAAATCTAATTATAGCTTCAGAAAAGTGGTATTGTTATTATTTATTCATTCTATATTTTACCGATAACTTTTTTTAACTTTTTTATAATTTCGATTATTTAAATTAACATGCTTTTCCAATGCTTATAGTTCCCGGAAAATTAATGATAATATTGCATTCTACGGATAAAAATCGGGTCTCGGGAGCGGACTAAATTTCAGTCTGTCAAGTACTTCCGGCTATTTTTATGCCGACAGACCAGGGGATTCGTATAGCGGACGTTACGAGCTTTAATTTGATATATAACATGACCTGCTATTCATATAAGTAATGGTTCCTTATTAAAAATACCCTTACGCGCTGGTCTGTCAAGGGTGTCCGGCCGCGCGAGGCGCGACAGACCTCAACAATGTTGTAGCAGAAAGCTCCAGCTACAACGTAATGATTCTCGAAACTTGCTACTTGTTAGGTAAAGTAATCTTAAATTTTGGGCTTATAAACAATTTAATTTGTTTACCTTCCGGCCGAATGCGGCCCGACAGACCGAGCGTTTCGTATACGGTCACTACAAAGACTTATTCCTATATACGTTTTGGATTGCTATTTTAATGGTAATGGTTTGCGTCGCGGGCTCTTAGACTACAATTAATTATAATATAATAGAAATATAATTTGAATTATTTTAACGTATTGAATAATTTTCTATTTAATGTTGCTATTATTATTCTGAACTTTTGAGAATTATATAGCATATGTTATTCGGTGTAAATGACACTTTATTATCGGTTACTTAGTTTGCCGTACAAATGTTTACTTTTACTTTTATAATACGAGAATAATATTATGTTATAAAATAATATTGATTATTTTTTTTTCGCCTATGAGACGCTATAAAATGAACAGAGAAAGAGAAACATGGTTTTACAGCGAATATTATTTGACATTTATGATTAAATTTTTAGTTACGGGCTGAAAGACGAAAGTCCATAGCCGATGACAATTATATTTATTTATATAATTATATTTATATAATTGCGTTATAAACAAAATAATCTTTGCAAATAACATTCGGGGTCAAGATTTTTTGGGTTAAATTTCTCAAACTTCCTGCGCAGCAACTTCAAATCGTGCAAATTTGCCAGATAAAATCACACGCGCGAGCGCAAGTGATTTTTAATTCTGCTAAATTCACACTCTTTTCAGTTGCTACGCAACAAGTTATCGAACTTTAACTGGCAAATCCAGACCTCTTATGCTATTACTACTGACAATTACTACTACAACTGTATTAGTGATGACGTAGCCACGAAATTTTTGTTGGGGTAAATCTGACTATTGAGTCAAACAAACAACTGTCAATAGGAAGTGTCAATAGTATCAACCTACATCGAACATTCATATTAATGTTTTAAAAAAGGTTTATGTTCAGTTTAAAGATGTTTACTTGCTAATAAGGTAAGTAAACCAATTGATATTGATTGTTTGGTTAATGTCTTTATTCAAAGTTTTTATTTTGATTTTTAATTCATCGACGCATTCGACGTAAGTCGATTTTCGATCTAGTTGTTTGTGTGACCCAGAAGTTTGATTTACTCCATTCAAAAATACGTCACACTAATACAGCGCATTCATGTTCTATAATGTTACTCTGAGAAACTAAAAAGAAGGCTATTATTTCGACAAGAAACCTAGATATGCTATTGTCGCTGTCAGAAATGTTTGATTGTCGCTGTCAAAAATGTTCGATTGTCGCTGTCAAAAATGTACGATTGTCGCTGTCAAAAAAATGAAACGTTAAGAAGAATAACGAAATTTAATACACTTAATAATACTTAATTAATGATAGTTATTAACATTGCAATTATTGTATACAATTTGCGTTCCTTGCCTAGTACTTGCACTAGTAGCATTGTAAACTGCATTGCTTGAAATTGTTAGCTTAGCTTATGAATTACAAATGTATTTTGTCACTTTGACATACAAAATACAAACAGGAAAAGATACAAACTGTATACAAAAAAGGCACCTTGATTTTATCAGATTTTATCATTTTAAATTATTCATTGGATTGTCTTGTCGAATACAACTCGTGGCAGCAATCTTTTGGTAATTTTTACCAGTCAGATTAACTCGTAGCTGTTGCCTCTAGACAATCGCCACTCGCGCTGAAGCGCTCGTGGCGATTGTCGTCGCAACAGCTACTCGTTATCTATCTGACAGATAAAAATTGCCGGCAAGATAGCAGCCACTTGTTGTATTATATATGACAATTTATTTCGCATCTGAATACTCGCACATGGCGTTGCATTTTGGTCACTTTGACATCGAATACAGGACAGTAGTTTTTATTGCCGCGACAATATAATTCATGGCCAACTAGAACCTGTCTAGAACACCTAAAACGCATAGCTCAGATCCTTTCATATCGGGTATAATAAACAATATCGTAACCAGTGAATATAAAATTATACCCGCTATAACTATCTCTTTTTATAAAGGAATTAGAAAGATAGTTATAGCGAAAATCGCACAACTATTTAAGCAACCAATAGAATGGCCGCATTTATGCTTGTTGCTATAGTTACAATTGATCAACATCAATATTTTTTGGAAATATTTTGGAAATATTTAAAATATTTCCGATGTCACAATGAAAGGTGTTGTCAAAATTAATTTATTGGAAAAATTGGTAACATTAAATGAATCCAACAAATATATCAGAAAAACTAATTAAAATTAAAAACACAGTGAGTGTAAGTAGTTTGTTGTTGGTTTCCAACGGAAGCAGAAGTGGAAGTCGAGTAAGATAGATGAAAAACTAAGATAGATGTAGAATGGAAATATCTAGTAGTAAAATGTCATTATAATTTATTAAATATTTTATAAAATATAACATCAATTAAGAGTTGTGCGATTTTCTTACCGAATACCATTCGTACAAAAATTAATTCCGAAAATTTTTTATCGCTTACACTCATGCATTAGTTAGCGTGAGGAAATCTGCCCTCGTCTTATGGTATTACATGTGAGTATAATTGACTATAGCAATATATTTGTCAGTGTCACTACTTATTAATATTATTTGGCGTGCGTCACTTTGGATATATTGTACCAATATAAGTTCCGAAGTTATTCTATTTAGAATAGTTATTTAGTAGTAATATTTAATAAATCTTAGTAGAATATATTGAAATTGTTTCCATTCATTATATTGTCTTGCCAAATATTACACGTGGGTTAAATATAATTCGATGATAATTGTGGCATCTCCAGCCTTGATTTTAACTCGTCAATTATCATCGAGTATATTTGCCCACTTGTGATATTGTTTGCAAATATAATGCACTAGCTTTTACATCGTAGCAGCTTTTCTCTAAAGAAATTCTAGACTAAAAATAAATGTCATGTTGACATAAAGTTTTTGTATAGTTTTATTTTTTTAAATTGTATTATTGAATTACACTTGAGCTTTTTTTGTCGAACTAGTAAAGTTGCAATTTTTCTAAATGCGAATTTTGATCCTGAAAAACAAGAAAATCGAAGCCAAGCAACAAAATATTATTGAAAAATTTCAACTTTACGTTCGACAATAAAAAAAAACCTCTTGTGCAATTCCATATGATCATATTGCAAATAAGAATTAATTTTTATTTTTGCTTGCTTAAAAATTTGATCTTTGTTAAAAAGTAGAAAGATTAAAAGTTTGTTAGAAGTTGTTAAACTTGTGCATTAAAGTTGTAATTTAAAAGTTTAATCCAAAAAATTGCTGGAAATATGATCTACATCTCTCTTATTATGTTAAATTTTTGGAATAATAGTTGTTAGATATTTGTAGCATCTATTGTCGATTATATTTAATTGGTTTTTGAAATCGTATTTAAAATTTCATCTAGACACCAAATTTGAAACAAATTGAGCTCTCCCCTTCGCCTAAACCAAAAATTGCCATATAATTTTTCTGGTTACAACCTATCATCATATTGATGTGTTATCAATTGTTCTTTCACAAAATGTTATAATATGATTGTCTTCATTTTACCAGACATTTGAAAAATTTTAAGAAACACAGAATTTAAGCTATGTTATCTACCTACGTTCCTCCAAGAATTCTTGCCCGGCTTACAAAAATAAAATTAATGAAAGCACTGTTGGAATTTTATACTTTATGTATACTTTATTTTCATACTGCAAAAAATTTTTGTGACAATTAATAAAAATAAAAAACTAGCCAAGAAAGTCGGTCGTATTTATTTTAAGAAAAGCATAGATAAACAGAAAAGACAAGCAATTTCCAATTTCTTTGTGTATTTTTAATCTTAAGAGCAAAAACAACGAGACACAAAATGTTTACTTTCATGCTTCAGTTTCTATTTTATAGATGCTGTACCGGAATTAATTCAAACAAACATATTCTAATTTATGTATATCCTAATTAATTTTTTTAAAAATTACTAAGAAAATACGTGCAACCTTTCCATTAGATAATTGATGTGTTGTTTACGTTTCAGATTTAGTTGTGCCAGTTAAGCCAAGTTGAAATGAAAAGCGTCACACAAATCTGGGATTTTCTTTTTGTTTTCGTCGTTATTATTCACCTCAATGGTAAGTTTCGTTCTATTTTCTAGTTTCTGCCTTAGAAGTTTTAACGGGTAATTTGCATTATGTTTATGACAATACAAAATAAAAAAGCATTCACCGAAGATTTTTTCCAATTGTGCATTATTCAAATTGAGCAACTGTAATTTGATGGTTGACTAAAGGCTTTTATTACATTACGAGTAAAATTACTCGAGTTGACGAGTCAAATTATAGAATTGGCTCCAACAAATATTTAGAAGCATTAAATAGAAGTATTTTATACTTCAGTTTAAGATGACATCTCGGAAAGCTGAGATTAAGCAGAGTTATCCGAGTGAAAATAACAAATCTACACAATAAATGTGCAATTATGGAAAGCAGAATATAGGAAAATAGTATATAGCTTAGCTAACAACAAATCTTGAACATATTACTTCTGTTTCTTACTATTTTAAGTTTTCTGAGCTACTTAATAGTCTCGAATAATTTGTGTGTGTGTGTGGGTATAGTTTATATTTTGTAAATTGTGTGGTGTTTTTTTGTATATACAATGAAATGGAGCAAAACTAGGGACTAGAAAGAGTAGCATAAAGACAAAGCAGATAATAAAATAAAACAAAAGGTGAGATCGTTTTCTCGTCCAGCTTTAGTTTATCACGCAAATGTCGAAAGTTGCAGGAAACCCTGACTTTAGTGCACCGCATAATCAGTACATCATATTAGTACGAAAACTATATAGTGGGTCAAAGGAAAATTCCAAATGTTTATAAACCGGACACAGATTTCTTTTAAATATGGTAAATTTATTTTTATAATACTTTTATTATTTTTATATTTACTTTATAAATTTATAATAGTCGCGTTTGGTTTTGGCCTCGCGGAGGCGAGCGAGGAGATTTGCTGACGTAGACAGATGTAATCAGCTGTTTTGCTAGGCAATGTATTAAAACGAACGATATCGAGGAAATCAAATTTTTTTTAACCTCAAAGTTAAATGTCAGAAGAAGAAGACAGAAAGTAGTATATATAGTGCAACGTGTCAACAGTTGTTTGAAAACAAATTTGTGAATCTAAAAATGAATGTATATGTCATTTATATATATTATATATATTATATATATGTCATTTCGTCTGCTATTCTGCTGGCAAATCCACAAATATTGCACAGGTAACGTATTTTGCCGACATCAACCTTTTCCGCCATCTTTACACCATGCGAACTTAAAACATAACCTTACATTTGGTTTTCATCAGCGAACTCGATCGAAATACTCCGATTAGATCGAAGTACAGTTGGGAGCAGAAAAAGTGGGACATCAATGTCATTGTTTCAAATTTTAAAGTTAAATTGTTTTTACAAGGTGCTAATTAGCTCCTTTTTAACTATATCCATATCTTAATTATGTCCAATTTGCCATGTCCTGACAATATTTACGTTGTAAAATATTAATAAAACCTAATTTATATCGAATTTTAAAACTGACAGAAATTTGATGTCCCACTTTTTCTGCTCTCAATTGTACATCAATCCCATCTGTTGTGACAAAAAAGAACGATTCAGATGTTCCTCAGTTTGCTCGACTGACATAAAAAACGATCTAGACGAAAATGAGCTAAACGATGACAAAACCGAACGCGCCCTATTAATAATAAATTGTTAATGTAAAAAAGTGCTTTCCATTTCCGAAGTATATCTTGGTAGCGTGGAGTTGATCGGGAGTAAATTCTTCATTAAAAATAAAACATTTTCATGTACCCTTGACAAGAATATATAATCTTTATTTATAATTGATCAAGCTAAAAAAATTGATCCATTTATCGCGGATATTTATTCAAAATCTATAATTATATGACAAATATAAATTATATGATCAATGATCAAATTCGATATCTTCAAAGCATTTGACTGTATTGACAGGCAGATGCTCTGTTAAGTTGGAAAATTATGGTATACGAGGAGTGGCTTTAAGCTAATTAAACTCATACATGTCTGACCGCCAAACAGGTTTTCAAAATACTATCTAAGGGATTTTTACCAGTCTCTGTGTGCCTCAGGATTCAATATTGAGACCCATATTATTTATATTATATGTTAATGATTTGTTAAATATTGCAACATGTGATCAAAAATTAATAATGTTTGCGGATGACACAACAGCAGTATACAGCGGTGACTCTTTTAATTAACTTGCATCGACTTTCATTAAGTCTCAACAGAATATACTTGATTGGTTTAACAACAATGGCATGAAATTAAATTAAATAAAGTAAATTAAATTAAGTAAAGTATAAAGTAATAAAGTAAAGCAAAACAAAATATATTAAATTTAGTGAATTTGGGTTCTCGAATATACAAATAGCTCTTGATATACATATATGTGAATTCTAATAAAATGCTAATCCAGATTTCTAAATTCACATTTGAATTTTAATTGAAGTTGAAAAACAAAACACGAATTACCTTTGATATAAACTATTTAATTTTATGAAATCTTTACGGTAACGAGTTTATTTTTCATTGCCATGCAACTCGCTTTGTGGATCTGGTATATAAAAATTGTGACTGTCAGGTCAGAGCTTTGAACATGTTGGCTGTTTAGTTGTTGCGTTGTTTCTGCTGCTCTAATCTAATATTATAACTCATGTTTATTACTAACTAATTTGCATGCAGGCTTAAATTTGATTAATGGCTTCCACAAACAGATGCCAAAACTATTTAGTGCCTGGCGTGCTGCGGTTATTATTTATTATAATGAACAATTTCACATCGATTTAAAAACAACCTGTAGGTGAATTCGTTGACAAGAAACTGATTTGATAATAATTCTCGGTTTTTCAATGCATATTATCAAATGAAGAAAAAATATTGAATTTTTAATTCGCATTTTATAATATGCTTATATTTGGACAATTACTCGCTGCTTTTATTATGACTACTTCTCTGCTGAAGAAAATATATTCTAAAGGTGTTTTTACACGAATGAATTTGTCATTTGATTTTGCATTTGATTTTTATTAAAAAAACTCACATAAGGCGCTGATATTTTTTTTTAGCAGATAAGTGTTTAACGAAGCTTAAAGTACACTCATTCATTAAATTATGTTAATTGGTTTGGTACTGGTAGTAAATTATTAGAATGGTCTTAAATGATAAATCAAATTATAAGTAATGGGTATCAAACTCAAAAAAAAAAAATTTGTACAGGATAAAAATAATTACCAAGTAAACATTTAAAGTTGAGCGTGTTTTAAAAGTATTTAAAAAGTTTTGTAACGAAAACTAATTTGTAACATAACATTTGGAATATACAGTGATTGCAAAATTTTCCTAAGCAATGAATTACAAATTAAATAACATTTTAGTTAGGAGCGATTGAGTTTTTTTATAATTCTGGGTAAAGATTCTTCAACTCCAGGTTAGTTTTCAAAGAGACTCGAAAATTAGAAAACTAATTAAATCGCTAAAAGTTTTTAATGATAAATCCTGCCTGTTTATTTAAACAAGTATCTATAAACAACAAGTTGGATTCAAACAGAAATATATATTTAGTTAAAACCTTTGGTGTACTAAAAATTGGCTTTTAAAACTCAAAATATCTAAAAAAATTTAATGGAGACGCATATAAAATCCACAAAAACCACCTCTAATCTAATTTATGTCAACCCAAACTGAATAAAATTCGCTGGAAATAAGATTCCACAGTACTTCGCTCGTTGTTAAGTGAAAATTTCTTATTCAAATTTTTAAAAATTTGAAGCATCTTTTGTGGAAAAAAAATTATCGGGTTATTTAAAAATGCTTTTTAAATTTTAACTAGGAACCAAATTTGAAACATATCTAAGCAATAAAGTTGAAATTACCAATATAAAACAATGTTTAAAGTAAATCCTAGCAATATTAGTGTAACGGGCGTGTTAAGGGTTAAAAACATGAATTGAGGATTCTAGCCTATTTTTGATTAAACTAGTTGAAATTATATTAAAATTCATTAATTGAAAACAAATTTGAAAGAAATCTGACAAATTAAACTGTGAGAACTGACTTAACAAAATGTAGGTCCTAGCCTAATTTCAATTAAATTAACGGAATAATGTTAAATAAAGTTAAGTAAGTTAAAATGACTACTGGAATCCAAATTTGAAAGAAATCCCAGCATTTAACTTTAAAAGGTATATTAAGGGTTGAAGATGTAAAATAAGGGTCGTTGCTATTTTTAATTAGATTAGTCGTAAATATGTTTGCTTGTATAGTAAAAACCACATATGAAGAAATTCCGAAGTGTATGACTCAAACGGTATAATTGGGGATAGGGCCGACCGACAGACGGAAATTAGTGAATATGATTTTCGTAATTTACGCTTTCTTTAAAGCAGAAAAAAGTGAAATTTGAAAAAAAAATCATGACTACAATACTTCCTCTACGAGATATCACAGGGATGAATTACCTTGAAAGTAAGTTTCCCATTGAGTAGGATTAATATGTCTGTTATTGAAAGTGACATGTGGTGCAATTAATAGTCGATAATAAAAAAGTTCCACAAGAGTGGATTGGAAAGGATTGGTATAAGGAAAGAAAACTCATCGGAAAAATCTATATTTGTTGATATCGGCGAAATATATCCAGCTGCAGCGGCATAGTTAAGCCTTGAAACCTTTCCTATACATCCAGTCACTGCTGAGGCAAAAGCAGATCAATATGTGAGAGTGTACAGAGACCTCGAGAGTAGACCAACAGGTAGCGTGACAGCACCCATTTACTTCACCAACCCCTTTTCTGTCCACCAGCCGTTGTTAGAAGCTGTTTACTTTATAAGTGCCATCGCCAATATACTTTTTTCATCCTCGAAGCTTTCATTGCCAAACATGATCTGGCTAGCAATATGCTATATCCCTCATCAAAAATAGTGGCAGGAATTGCAACCAAAACCAGATTTATTAAAGTATTTAATGAAAAACTGAAAAAATGTTTTAATATTGTCTTAGTATGTATTAAGTTTTGATTGTATTAAAAAAAAAAACATACATTGCTTACAAAACCATTCGTTGCAGCCTAATATGCATGGGGTGAAATTCTATTTAAAGCTTGCTCAACTTTATGGGTCAGTCAGTCTCTAATGAATTTCTGTCCACCTGTAATGCTGGAAATGCGGTGGTAGGCTTATACATTACTTCAAGTTTACATCAACTAAGTTAAATAAAAACTCGAATAAAAATAAAGTTCTGGTATATTTAGATTTAATTTCAAACAAATATTGAAGTAGACAGGCATACTTAAAATTGCAATTTTATTATTAAAAGTAATAAAATTGAAATAATTATATCTCAAAATCTAGTCGTAGTAATACTTTACGTGTTCTTACGATACTAGTTTTTAAACTGAATATCTACTGCTTCCCGCACTTTTGTCATATCACTTACTAAAAATTACTAATCGACTGATTTACTAACTGACTGATTGACTTATTGCGCGGCTATTGCCGCCATAGGTACCCGCCGAGCAGTCTAGGTGTTTTGCTGAACGTTCGCTGTTTACGAGGAATAATTCCGGGGGCATAATTTGTTACACTGTCTCCTTTATAATTTGAATCGTTTGGAACAGATTTTACTATTACTTGTGAAGCGTCATAGATGGGCTTCACAAGTCGATCCATTTAAACTACCTCCAAGTTAGGTCGTTAGTCTTGTAGTATTCATCACATTATCAATTACCTTTGAGTTGTACCTAGTTTTTCTTCTTCATGGTATCCTCTCTCCAACATGTCTACGGGTGTTCCACAAATTTCTCAACATAATCCACCTCCTCTTTCTTTTCCTCCTGTGGTAGTACGATCACTTAATCACAAGGCAAACTTCAGTCTTTGCCAAAAACTACCCCGGCTAGCGCCAGCCCAGTAGTCTCACGACTAGCAGTCTAGCAGTCTCACGACTAACAAAGAGGTAAATGTCGATTCGAGAATTTGATGCGAAGTATCATCATACCTCTCAAGCATGCTATCGGGCTGCTGAAGAGGCGACTCATCCCCTGCCACGCCAATTTCGGTACCTCAAATCGGTACCTAAATTTGCTACCTTCATATTTGACCCAGATGATGTCCCAGCCACACCAACTGCCATCCCCTTGACTGTGGTATTTTCACGTTCACTGCATTTTTGCCATTTAATTCTCCTTTTGCTTGTTTAATTTTTTCTTTTTCTACTTCAATCAATCAGTTGTCCCAATTAACTACCATTATTTTCATACTTTTCAAGTCGTTTTTGATGTCGCTGTCTTTCTGCTTTTTTCTTCTTGACGTTTTTTTTTTTTTTTTTGATGTTCAATTCAGTGGTATTAGAATTGACTTTTGGTACTCTTGTATAATACAATAAACAAACCATATATTAAGATGTACAAATTTAATTTTGAATTTATCTTATGTTTAAATCATTTTGGTAATTTTTGGCTTAGTGTGATTTGGGTAAATTAAAAATCGGAGCTTTCAATTTATGAAATCGAGGTGGGTCTTTAATTTCTGCACTCTTTATCAATCTATAGAAATAATATCAATCTTCATCTCGCTTATTATATATTTACAGTACAGCTTACGTACAATAAATATAAAGATAAATTCTATAGTACTATGTTTATATTCTGTTGCTTAAATATCGTTAAAGCTGCAATGAATTACTTTGATTTTTCCATTTCAAATATTATTTTAAATCTCCTTATCGCATATCATTATTATTTTAAACTGAGTGTCGTGTCGAGAAACCGACGAGAATACTCGACCCTTATCTAAGTTTTGTAAAAATGTCGTTTTTGATATTTTGCAAGAATATTTATCTGCTCAATTTGCACGTTTTGTTGGTAAATTAAAATACAAATTTTATAAAGACAAATGAGGCGGCCGTTCTTAATCAAAAGAATAATAGAAGGAAAAAAGCCTTTCCACATTGGGGATAAAATGGAATAAATAGGTCCATTATACATTTGTACTTGTTTTTTTTTTGCTTCATTAATTTTATCGCGACCATACTTTTAAACGTCTTCATTGGCGTTGCGCAAAACTTAAATTGCATTATGTATTTTTCAGCTAATTGAATTAAATTGGTTAAATAATTTCAAGAATAAATCATTTTAAACGAATAAGAAAAATATGTATGCGGTTTGGTTATTCATTCTGGGTTTATAGAGAATACATAGCATTACATTTGCATCCTCCAATAGCAGAGAACGATACTTTCTTTGTGGGTTAATTCTCTAGAGTGCAGTGGATATCCCACATATTGGCCCTTTTACATTTCTCCAAATAAATCTACTGGATAGTTATGTATCCCGTAACTTTATCGACTAAAAACAATATACTTTACATCTTTGCAAAGTGAAGTCTGAAATAATAATAGCAATATAAAATATTTAGGCTATACCGAATGCATCAATGTAAGCAACAACTTTTACATTCAAGAATCCAAAATAAAAGTACGATTTTTATCAAATTGATAAAGTATTATTAATAATTTAGTTTATAATTCCAAAATGGGAGTTTACTTTGCCGACAAGTTTTAACATATTACAAATATTGGTAATTAAAATTTGAATTGCAAATAGCGCAATTAAATATTAAATAGAACCAAAAACACTCGTTCATTAATCAAGTCATAATTTTCATAATTAAGATCTGATCTTAAAAAGCTTTTATCTCAACATCACTCCAACTTATGTTTAAATACCCACAATAAATCTAATTACTAAACGGGCGAATACATTTCAAAAGCTCATCCCTGCACAAGCAAAAGCTTTACTAAAATAAAAATATAAGTTGCTGAAGAATTGAAATGAAAATGAATGAAAAGAAATAAAAATCGCATTTTAATCTGCTCTACAATTTGAATAGTAAATGTAATATTTAAATACTTGTCCGCCTTGATTCCTAAATATAGTTTGCTAACAGCATTGGCTCAATTCAGAATTTGCAATTTAATGTAACGAAATTGCTATGACTACTTCAATTTAAATACTACCAATCAATAATCAGATAAATAGCTTTGAAAACTTTAAACTTTAATACAAGCAACAATTCTACTCTACTAAAAAGTGTCAATTGTGGATGCTCTTATGTGCATTTGAAAAGCTATCATTTTGAAGCTATGTAATATTTATGATATTTATATTTTTTTATACAGTACCTATCAATGGGTATCTTGTCGATGCTTCGATTTTTGGAATTAGTTCAGAAGCTTTACTCGTAAATTAGAAACGACTGCGCTTTAATATGACCAAATATGGATCAGTACTCAAACTTATTTAAATAGATACCTACAATAAATCATTTGTTACCACATCTTTGTCCCTTAGGAAAACTTTATGTATAGTAAAGTCGACTATCGTCTGACCTATTGTATCGTATAAGCTGGACGTACTTTTCTATTGTTACGCCTGTGCCAACGCATTACGGGTATATGCTAGCATTAACAGGAACGTATGTCTGCCAGCGCTGCGACATCACTTCACAGTGATGGTAAAAACAGCTATTGGTAAAAATTTCACATGGCCTTTAATTGATTTGGTTCAGGCAGAATAGGTAACCACCATGGTTGAATGTACTATTGCTTAAACCGAGATGTCATTCAATTTGTCTCCTTTGCTTCTTAAATAGAGTCACCTATAAAGATCATACTCGTATTGTCAAATGACTATATAATCATTTGTAGTAGTACCCACTTAAAGTTTATAGATCTTGAGAAAAAAATGGTGTTTTAGCAGTTTTGACAAATGCAATCTTGTAGCACAAAAATCATATATTTCTAATGAAATACTTTAAGTAAACAAAAGTAACCATGTAAATAACACACCCATACATTGTTGTATTTCACAAATTACTTCATTATTGCATAACTCATACAGGATAACTGCCTAAAACTATTATACTATAACTCAATGGCGATAACTAAATGGCTATAACTCATTTATTTCTAATGGAACGTGATACATTTTGTTTCATCTACTGATGTAGACTTTCATCCTCGTTCAAATAACATTACGTGTTTCACACCTAAACTCGTTCACACATAACATCGCAGATGTCCCAGGACATTGGATAGATTCGCAAACATAAGTAGAAATCATAAATAAAATTGCAACTAATTGTTTCATTTGCAACTCAGTCCAGTAAGCTGTCAAGAAGTATATATTTAGATGAACAATTGGTAACAAAAAAATGAAAACAGTAAAAAAAAACCCAATTCAGTTGAATACAAGGCAATGTAAAAGATAGACAATTCTGAAACACCTACTACATTTTCATTTCTGTTTCCATTTATATGCCCCCAATTGTACAGTGCACTATCCAAAAGGGAACAGTATTTCGTTGCCATAGTTTTTTAGTGCAATTTGGGTTAAATCAGACTTTGTCCGTTCTCGTACTCTAAATCATTTATTTAAAAATTAATGTGATTAATTTATTAGTGAATACCAGATAATATAACAATAATAATATATGTATATTCAACTAAAAAGAGACTTCTTAATCTAAAACTTTTGCTGTCATTTGAATAAGCATCCACTGCACCCACGTTGACGAAAGCTCGTGCTTTTTGTGCTTCTGTGAACAAAAAGATCATTCATTGTAATTTTTTAAATTACATAAATAATTGGCATAAAATAATTTATTGTGACATTTTATAGTGCGCTTATGATTTGAAGTTAATATTACAATGAAAATCGCACCATACTAATTTACGACCAATAGAAACGTTGCATTTAAGTATGTTACCATGGCAACAACAAAATTTTTCGGAAATCTTATCCTACTACACCAAGCAGTAGAAAATTTCAGCGGAAATTATTATGTCAAAACAAATGTCAAAATAAATAATTTAATTAGAACTAAAAAATTAAATAAACTAACAAAATTAATGATTAAAATTAAAAACACAATTGCTTTATTTGGTACCGTATCTTTTTGGTACCGTATTTGTAATATTTGGTACCGTATCTTCCACAGCTTTATCAATTGCATTCAATGACTGTTTTCCAAAGCGCGACATTTTTGACTTTGACAGATTTAGTATTTTGTTTTCAACAATCGTTGCTCATAGATACGCAATTCTATTGCAACTTGATTAAAAAATATCAAAAACTTTTTGAATTCTGATCAATTTTTGTAAGTGTATTGGTGCGATTTTCTTACCGAATCTGCACTCGAGCATGAATTCATATCCTGGAAATTTTTTATCGTGCATTCCAACAACGTAATCGGGCCCTCGTGTTCCACTCGGGCCGATTAATACGTTGTTGAAATGCACTCAAAAAAATTTCCGGATAGAATTCATGCTCTTGTGAGATTACAAGTGAAAAAATATGCTTTTCACATTTGAATTTCGCCTACCGTACATAATTTGTTCTGCATGTCTACCGTGCAGAATTTCAATTTAAATTTTAGAATAGTTTGCAGCTAGTGCTTCATATCATTTAAATTCATTATCAATGAACAAATACATCAATAATAATAATAATTGTTCTTTAATAATTGATAAAGGAAATTCAATTTATAAAAATATGAAATATATTTTGGAAGCTTATAGGAGGCTTTCGGGCGATAGCATGCCATTTAAATTCCTTAAACGGCTTTAGTGTAAATTGTATTCTAGTGAAGGAAGAACTCTTGTCTGGCAAGTCATGTGAATTTGTGAATTAACTTCCTATGGGTGTACAAGTTTAGTTATGGTTTGTTTAAATTCATTGCATAATAAAGACATATTTTTTTATTAATTTGTGAAAATAAAATTTAAATTTGAAAACAGATGCTTATGTTTCTGCAGTACAAAGTTACAAGTTGGTCGTGTATACATTACATGGCAGCTAATTTCAGTTGGAAATTTTTCTCAATTACCGTTCGCATTTTGTAATAAATTTTCCTTCTTTTTGTCATTGTTGTGACAATGTTGGTTTTATTTTCGTCGAGTGTTGGGTTGGTTCATGTAACCAAGTTGAATATTTTGATGATAAAAACACTTGCGCAGCATGCAAGGAATGGTTTTCGAAACAAGGAAGGTATAAAAAGGGCATTTACATAATAAATTTTTTAAAATCCTAGCATATAGAGTCAAAACTTAGCTACATTGCGATGCAATCATAGACGCCGACTTTTGACAACAGTGATGGATTCGTTTGTTCAATAATCTATATATTTAAAACCAAACATATTTTTACAACTTTCATTTTGTAGTAGTTTGAAGTAGTTGCCCAGGAGCTAATGATTATTTTTGATACTAATTTTTAAAGTAGCACACATAATTAAGATTTTAATTTTGGAATTAGTGGGATTTGTTGAACATGATTGCTTATTTCTGCCCATTTTGAGATACGGCCAGACCAATTTTTCAATTTTATGAGCCAGCCAAATTTACTTTTAACTATTTTCTTTGCTAATATAAATTTGTATAAAAAGTTTTAAGCCTGGAAAAATAACTGTAACGTATGCGACAAATCAATCTAATTTTCCGATTTATTGAAACACTTTGCGCAGACTCACTTTACTCAAATGAAAATAAACCAAACTGCTTTTCCTGTAAGTTGTATATTTTCGATTAACTAGAAAAATAAGTATAAGACAAAAAAGTAGTAACTAGAAAAATAAGTGTTCAAATCATTCGTGTTTTCTTCTATGGAGTCTACAGTAACAGAACAGTCCTATTGAATAAATGGACCCACTTCACTCATTTCTAGTAAAGTTCGCTGACTGCAAAAATGAATAGAAGCTCCTGGATTAGAGGTTTGTATAAAATATGTAGATGAGTCAGCACCTAATTTGGTATTTACACGATGCCAAGGCAAAAATCGTGTTATCTTTTAATTTATAAATAATTTTCCTCGTTATAATTGATAGATAGACTTGACATTGATTATGAGGTATCAACGAAAGCATTTCAAACATATATTGTATAAATATTAAATGAATCTATTAAAGAAATCGGAATCTCTCAACTTTTAAGTCAATCATAATCAAAATACTTTAATAATGAACATATCATGAATAGTTAATATGAGCGTGAGCTCGGCAGGTGTCGGATGGATCTAAACTCGAAATGAATTAAATTTGAAAATGTGTATTAACAAATCTTGAACCTTTAAGTCAAATATATGCGTATACCAATGTGGGTTAACGTTCGTATTAAATGCACATAGTACTCGGTAACAGAGTTTATTGAAAATGCTTACAACAATACATAAATATATACTCACAAAAATAATAGTAATAACGGCGGCGATGTACGCGGACTGTTACGTCGAAGATTGAGATGTGTTTGGGTCAAAGATTTGGTACCCACTGGGTCAATGAGTGAGAAAAGGTAGGCACTTTATAGTTAAAGTGCGGGTGCCTGATAAATGTGTAGGGCGAGGAAAAGTACATTGCCATCGCGGATTTTGGGTTTTTCTGAGACACATTTCCCAGGGTCTCATTTGCACATGGGGTCCTGAGAAATGCAAGGTTTATTGTAAGCTAGGAAATTGTGAAAGGAGGCAATAAAAGATTTTATAGGGGTGTATAAAAAGTGTTGAAGATGAACGGAGAGTTGGGAAAGTCCGACGTACATTTGCTCGGTAATGCCATAATCTTAAAAATACATTTACGATGTATTTTAAAATAATGTGTAATATTTGGTTTTCTGTAGTGTGCTCGAATTGTATGTGTGTGAATAAGTGTGTGTGTGTGTGTGTGGTAGGTGTACTGCCGCTACACCAATTTCATATTTTACAAAAAAAATTGAGATTTCACGGTACTTCTCTCGTTGTTCTGTTGTTGTTTGTTTTACAATTAACATTAGCTTAAGATTAAACAAACATACTACGGTCATACCATACCAGGTGTGGGTGCACTCTTATGGATAATATCCAGTGGATTTGATTCTTGTTGATGAACGTCAAGGAAGGGTAATTTTTATTAATCCTTACCTCATGTTTTGATGAAGGTTAGTACACTGGAGCACAGAACATTTAAGGTTTAAACCTATCTGTGACTGGAGTAAGAATAGGGCTGCTGGGGTAGCTATGTTAACTATGTCTAAATTAGGTGCTGACCCATCTACATATTTTATTTACGTATTTACCATCTACATATTTTATTTACCTTAGAAGGTGACACCCTTTTGAGCGCCTTTGAAATGTTGTGTAGAAATTTCAACCTCCTGCGACAACTTTGGGGTAACCACCCCCATACATGTATTTCCAGTTTTGCTTATTTTTGAATACTTTCACATTTATTTTATAAGGCACATTCAACGCTCCAATTAAGTTTTCACGAGTATTGGACCATTAGTTTTTGTTACTAAAGAAAATTCACCCTAATGAACCGACACGGATAAACAACCACAATCAGCTGACTCAACACTTGACAAAGCTAAGCCACATTTCAACCGTTTTACTAGTGGCCATCAACATGTTTTTGGTTGATTCTTGTTATCTGCAACCCTTTCATCAAGTGCTATTATTTGCTTTTTTTGAGGAGGGAAAATCCTCATGGACACCCAGTGCATTGGTGTTCTAGTACACTGGGCAGTGCCGGACACGCTAAAACTCTTAAAACTTATAATATTTTGAATTTGTCCTGTATAAAATGTAACTAAAATTGTCAACAGTGGTAATTTATTGAGCCAATCGAAATGTGGTATATCGTGTCGATTCCTCTACTATTAATTTTCGTAAACTTTCAAAGCGGCTGCCGCCTATAATATATGTGTTTATCATGAAGCAAACTGTGCAGAACGTCAAAGTTTCATTTCAAACTGATAAAAAGCTCTCAAGAGAACCTCAGTGATGGGACTGTCACTGTCTGAATCACGCTAGATCAATATAAAAGGCATGTCGAGTGTCGACTAACATAGTAAACAATTTAAAAAGCCAAAAATGCAATTAAAATTATTTTGAATGCACAAGAATTTTTGGGGCAAATCAAAAGATAAAATAAACTTTATTTAATGAAACTGAGTGTATGAATAAATCATACGTAAGTTGAAGTGGCTTTAGTAAAATGTATTTCAAATGAAATGTAGAGGTGAAATGTATTTCAGATTAAATGTAAAGCCGAAATTTTCTAGACTGCAATTTTAGATTTAAACTTACACTTTGTTACATCGACATAATATTAATTATTCACAGCGATGATTTTATTTTTCAACAAACATCCCAACAGAAATTTAATGGATATGTTGTCCATATTTCATTTTCAGATTTTAATGTTATAATTTTAATGCATTAAATTGTTAATGTAAACATGTCAAGGAAAATCATATCCCTCCTCCGTGCTATATATTATTTATTGGAAAGACAAATATTTAATAGGAATATTAAATATTCTATCGACTTTCTATGGGAAAGCTTGGTGTGTGTCAATGTATTATTTTACAACGAATTTGATACACTTTGTCACATTAATAATTTACAATAATGTTAGAGTCGGTTTGGTATTGATTTACAATAACTCTAATTAATGTTGCTTCTATCAAATTGTTTTGATGAATCTATTTCGCAGGTATACTAAGTACCTCTTAATATCTGGCATGTTGAGAATATTAATTCGAATTTGGCGAGCTATCGCAAAGATATATTGCACTTATTTTAGTTTAGGCAAGCACAGTTTACAGTTATTGAAGTATTTCTAAAATTATGATGTTCAGCATAATAAAATTCTCAATTAAGGTGACTAAATATGCTCAAAAGTAAAAAAGCAATATGTTTATAAAGAGCCAAATAGACTTTTTACATAATTGCAAATTTTACAACAAAATAAGCAATATGCAATATTTCTTTCCAAATATTTTTTTTCAAATATTTCTTTCCAAATAAAAATCTTCTATAGGAACAAAATAAGTGTTTTAGGTACTTAGGCCTACGTGTTGGTAGGCCTCGGTGGACAATTTCGCACTCACTCGCATACACTCGCGCTGCAAAATCACACTCAGATTGCAATAATTAATTTTTTCTAATACTATTTTAGAATAATAACATTCTTGAACTAATTTTAATTTCAGAATGTACTCATTCTGCAACAAGTGCAAGAATATTCATTCTTAAACAAGTGATAGAATTACCACATGTGGCGCCATCTCATGGAAGTTGATGCAACATTAAGCTTATTGTATTTTGATTAATGAATTATTCATTTAACTTATTAATTGTTGATATTAGTAATATTATAATTCAATCATCTAAATCATTCATATTTAGAACATTCTTTATGACATTTTATAAATAATTTTGTTTATTAATACATATATTATAGCGGCGACCTCTGTGAACTAATTTCCAAAAGCGACTAATTGCCTAAAAACGTAAAAACTGACGTATTTTAATTGACGATAGTATTAGAAAAAGTATAGTCTGAAACTCGTCGGAATGAATATTCAGCTCTTGTAGAACTGTCACACTTTACTTCGGCTTGTGTGACAAATTTCCACTCGGGCTGAATATTCTCATTCCGCACTCGTTTCAGAATATACTATTCTACACTTGTAATACAATATACTATTTTATTTCATCACCGGTTGCGTAAAATGTGCCGTTTGCCAACTACAATCGATTTTGAAAAGTTACATTTTACATGTCAAAATTGGAAAAAAATATTTCAAGCATTAGGTTAAAATTAGCGTAAATAAAACATTATGCTTACATTAAGCGTACATAAAATAGCGTCAAAAATGCTACTTCTCACAATGAAAGCAATAAAAAGCACACTTTTTTTATCCGTCGTAGAGAACTTTTTTTTGTTGTATTAGACGAGCGACAAAGTTATCATTAATTACATTATTAAAAAGTCGTGGTATATTTTTGGGTGTTTTAATTGCTTTAATCAGCCTAAATTGGCCTCACAGGACAACACTGTTTTTATCGAGGGTACGTTTATTTAGCCGAAAAATTAAGATAATATAAATATGATATAATGGATAAGAAAACATAAAATATAATATTGCAAAAATTAATAGAACTGAATTAGTCTTTAATTCAATCGTGTAGTTTTAGTTTATTTAGTCTCCAAAGAATAAAGAACAGATAAAGGCCTTGTGCTCAACTCCGGATACACAAACAACAGGCAGGGCTAATTTCATATAACCCAATCGCCTTCCGGTTCTGTGCAAATTTTGAGCATTGTTCGGGAGCTGTTCCAGGCGGAAATTGTGTCGAAGTACAAGTATTCGGCACATATACCGTGAGCCACACAGCCACACCTAAATGAATTACACTCTCTAATATTGTTCTATCAGTATATTCGTAACATTCAGATGCTTCGATGTCAGTCAATGATACAAGTGTTGTAAAAGCATTATTAATAAACAAATCTGAAAATTGTGCAACTACTTTTGTAATCAGAGTAGCTGTGAATTTTTAAATCCAGGACCACTATTCAGTTTGACCACAGAGTTTGACAGAATAAATAAACCATTTAGTTCATAAGATTTTCGGGAATCTTTTTAACATGACTGACTCCAAAAGTATTCTTTTAAATGTTGAAAATTTATATTGTTATCATATTTTATATTTATGAGCGTTGTTTCGAGTATCTGAAAAGAACCTAACCTAACCTAAGGCCAATTCGTTTAAAAAGTAAGCAATATCTCATAGTAGTAGATACAAATTTATAACTGCTAGCATGTTTATGCATAACAAGTTTAATCATGTATATTTTAATAAAATTGTAATGAGATGCATTTTGAAATAGAGTACTATAATGACTTCAATATAATACTCAGTACCATGAATAAATATCATAACAGTGTTATGATGACAGTGTTATGAAAAACCTCAAGTAGAACCAAAACAACGGAGCAGAACACAATGACAATACTTCAATAGCGAGAGTTGTCGATTTCGAGCTAATTTTTTTTTAGACGCGTAGTACAATATCGTTATATATTTTTTTATATATTTTTATCTAAATTTTTGACTTTATTTCGTCCTTAAAATAGAAAATATTTATTAAGCAAACCGCACACTTATGACTCCTAAATAACTAACACATTTTCAATTCTGCGCATAAAGTACTAAGGGTATTCGTTTGTAACGTTCGAATGACTCGATGCCAATCAGAAATAAATAGCAGTGTACTAATTAATGAAAAGGATTGATTAACCAAATTTGGCTATTGATCGATACAATGAGAGACGTAATGGCCTAAGAGGCGAGAGTTCCGATTTAACAAATGGTTTTAAGCTCTCTCTTGACCTGTTTTATGTTAAACGCTACTTTTTGGAAAACCCTAATTAAACAATCAATGGCTGAGCTTTATGAGTTGTAAAAAAAGATATTTCTCATGATATTCCGTTGCCAGTTAAGATAATATGTCAAAATTTACAGCAACTACGAAAAGAATATATTAGATAAGTGTTGCGTGCTTTACTAGAATTAGAAACAAAAACACGTCTTTATTATTTCAAAGTTTGCTTTGACATTTTTATACCAGCATTTTTCTACCAGCTATGTTTAAGCATTGCTTGCCGATAGTGTTTAAAACCAAAAATAAAAATTCATATTTTATGGGAAACAAATTGATATATAAATTGTTAGACTTGTGCTTCACTGATTCAACAATACATGACAAAAACTGGCTAGCTAGTTTGCAGTAAATAATCACTATATCATAATATACCGCACCGAGTACTGCACAATATAATATTGTTTGCAACAGCAACATATATATTAATCTTTATTGTCACAAGAACAACTGGTAATCTACAAAATTAGTAATATATGTATTAAATGCTCAGTGAGCTATTTTAACTTTTCCAAAATCTTTATTATTACGTAATGTACAAGCAATCTAATGGTGTTTTTAGAAAGCCAATACAATTTTGAACCGATTGAACCCTATGACGATTTTTAATTACTTTTTATAAATTTGTTACATTAAACATTAAAACATTAAATTATTTAAACTAATTAATATGAATAGATTAAAAAATGTCATATAGTTCAATCAGTTCAAAATTTTGTTGGCTTTCTAAAAATACCATTAGATTGTTTGATCATTGGTTAATAATAAAGATTTTGGAGCAATTAGAATAGCTCACTGAACATTTAATATATGTTTTACACAAATCCATGCGGTTTAACGGCTTTATATACAACAGTGAAACTCCGCCCTTAATAAATATTAACTTGATACGAGTACCTATATTAAAGTTTGTAATATACAAAAAGCATGTATGTACTGAATAATCAAACAAAAATAATGGACCTATATTGATATTTTATGTACCTTTTAGTACGCAAGCGGACTTCTACATTAACAAATTATCATGTACATCATGTAATTATGTTATTGAAACTTGAATTTGCATTAAATAATATCAGTGACCGAAATTGAAATTAATATCCAGATTTGGATAAATCGCATATCTTATAATGAAATACAATTATAATATTCGCTAGCAATATCACTAGTGGGCAAATATATTCGACGATAATATTTAGCCCACGAGTGGTATTTAGCAAGACAATATAATGATTTCGAACTATAAAACAGTAACAAAGTAAACTTTATTAAACAATCATGATACAAACAACTAATTCATATTGTTGCAATACATATTTTGAACGTTGAAAACGCAATTATTATAAACTATTTTTGGCTCTGCTGTTTGAACATTCGACTGAATGTGAGTGTTTGAATTGACAGAAGATGCCAAACAAGTGGTGGTAGTCTCCATTGCCCCAGAAGTGGTGGTAGTCTCCATTGCCCCAGTAGTGGTAGTCTGCAATGCCCCAGTAATGGTAGTGTTTGGTAAAGATGAGTTGGTGCAAGTTTTTCTTGTAGAATTTATGATTTCAGCGTGTCTATTTTCTTGCATATTGAGATAAGGATAAATTGAATTCGATCTGCTGTGCCCAGTAATTTTAATCAATTGTTGGTCTGGAATATTTGCATTGGCTAAATGAGTTACAGCTGTCGATCTGTGGCTATGATTAGTGACTTTTTTATTTTTGGTGTCCATTCCAATTTTATTAGCTGTTTCTTTTGTCCATTTCGAAAGTGTGTTAATTCCTACCGGTAAGTTTTTCTTTTTGCATCTCTAGCTTGCCTAGCAGCGAGAAATTCAATATCTTTGAATGGATCAAATTTTACGTTTAATTCATTAAAATATTTTTCTTGTAGCTTTTTAGCTACGCTATTCCAAATGGTTTTGACTGCTGTTTCTTTGTAGTCACTTCCGTCTAGTTTTCGCATGTTGAAAGCAAAATCTTTCATGATATTAGCAAGTTCTACAGTTGATTTGGATTGATCTAGTTCTAATTTTCTTGAATTGCAGAAACTTATAAATTGACGCCATCGAGATTCTTGATTAAGTTTCGTGTTTTTCGGAACCATATCATTTACAGCACTATCTATATTTTCTTCAGAGTGATTGCCCCAACGATCTGCTTCAATTTCAATACTCATTTTTGCTGAACGGTACAATGACAACAAGCAATAAATAAATTAATTGAATGTCAGTGACAAATTTGTTTTTAGAGCCTCCTAATTTAATTGAGTCCAGTGGTATATTCACTATGGCTATCTCTATTTTTCATTGTATTGAAAGGAGATAGTAATATGATTTTATACCCGTGAATACATATCATCCACTCGATTATCTTTTGTTTTTTTATTTATATCCAATATGATAATTTCTGAGCTATGCAGTTTCGGTGTGGAAAATAGGATCTAGTGGGCCATGAATTATATTGTCGAGGTTATGATATTGTAAACGGACGCTGATTAAATGAAGTCGATGATATTTGAAAGTGGGTCACGTAATTTATGCAAAAAATTCATTTTGCTTTATAATTGATTTCTCGTCAATTTTAACATATGAACGCAATAGGTTTGTTCTCGTTGCTACACTTTTACACTAAAAGTGTTATTTAGTTATAGTTTAGTTTTAGTTATGCAAACGCCGCATAACTAAACTCTACCTGCAGGCAGGTAGAGTAAAGAAAACGTTAAAGTGTAATCGAGGTAATATACATAACCTCGCAAATTTTGCAATTGATTCGAAAAAACATTCGAATGCTTCTTCCGAGGAAGAAGACGATCCATTTATTTTACCTATTGATTTTCTCAGCGATTATGATGGTACGAAATCATTTTAGTTGAGTTTTTGAAAAAATGAATAGAGTTTTTTATTTTTATAAAGGATGCAGTAGTTGAAATTTTACTTAGTAAATCAGTTATGATATGTGTATATTATTTTTATCTTGAAATTCACGTGAAATTTGACCCACATCGTTAATAACAATTTGTCCAGCATGATCGCGATTAATTTCTGCTACTTGGTCTCCCATTTTAAATAACAGAATTGAATTTGACTTTATTTAAGAAATAAACAAATAATAATACACTGTCAAATATTTGACAATTACACTTATTTGACGTACAGTCACGGCTAGAAAATTCCGCACGGTGTGTTTTTCGTTTGTAATTAGGGTTTTTATTTAGTGGCGCACATTTTTGTTTTTGATTTGTCAGTTTTGTGATTTATCGTTGTAATTCTTTAAAAATATTTGATATGCCGAATCATAACTTAACTGAGGCTGAAAAGGGTTTTGCTGTAGGAAAGTTGCAAGAAGGGTGGTCCTTGAATCGTATAGCTATGGAAATTGATTGCGGAAAAAGCACAATTTTTGATTTGAAAAAAAGTGGCAACAAACGCACAATTTACGCAGAGTGGAAGGTTCTGGTGCACCAAAAAAATCAACCGAGGAAGACGATCAGCAATTACTGCAATATGTCGAAGAACATCCTTTTGCTACCGCCATAAAAGCATCGGAAGAAACTATATATCCTGCGTCAATTCGAACGGCTAGAAGAAGAATTAGAGAGGGAGGATTAGTCAACAGAGTAGCAGCCAAAAAGCCACGATTGAGTGAAGAACAAAAATAAAAGGATGCAATTGGCAAATATATATTTAAATGCAGCATCAAATTTTTGGGAAAATGTAGTGTTCTCCGATGAGAAGATTTTCGAGTCGTCAGCCAACGGTCAACTAAAAGTCTATCGTCCGAGAGGTGAAATATTTCAAGAACGTTATCTACAAAAAACAGACATCAGCGGAAGATTTTCAGTTCATGTTTGGGGCTGGATATCGGCTTATCGGCTGGATAAGGACCAGGAGCCCCGCACTTTATTAATGGTCGGTTAACTGGCCAACGATATGTTGAAATCCTGAATAATGTTATGCTTCCATCTGTAAACAATCGTTCCCAAAATTTTGTTTTCCAACATGAAAACTCACCTGTGCACACTGCTCATGTTGTCAGAAACATGTTAAATAAAAATAACGTGGCAGTACTCCCTTGGAGAGCAAAGAATCCTGATTTAAACCCGATTGAGAATGTTTGGGGTTACATTTGCAAAAAAAATGAAAAATTCTAGACTTCAAAATACACAAGAGCTTGAAAACGAAATCCAAACCGAATGGGATCATTTAGATATAGATTATAACATGAAAAATTTAATTGCCTCGATGCCTACAGGGTTGAATGAAATTGTAAATAACAACGGTGGTTCAACAAAATATTATTTTTTTTCATTAGTGTTTTATTAGTGTTTTCATTAGTTATAATAGACTTGTTTATTATTATCGCCTAAGGCGAAAATAAAAAAAAAAACTGTTTAAATTTTTTCAGTTATTTAATCTTGTTTTTATGAAGGATGTTGCAAATAATGCACACATTTTAAAACCAAATTTGAACCGTTTGTTGTGAGCTCATCTGAAAGAGAAATTTAAAAAGATTTCTTTGTTTTATATAACAACAAAAAATGCAAGGTGTATTAAGGAAGAAGACTTTTTCTAATTAAAAAACTGAAAAATAGCAATATTTAATCAAAGTATTTTTACATAAAATTAACTGATTAATGTGGTTCTTCAAAAACAACATCAATCAAATGACGGTCCTCTTGGCAAGACTGTTTATGGTAACTGGCTCATAGTGAACCTGCTATAGAGTAAATACCCTTCCATCTAGGTAGTTTCCTACGGTAGGCACTGACACAAATGGTTGGAACTGTTGTGCAATTTTTTCTTTTAACTGCTTCAGTGTTAAGGTACTATCTTGTTCAATCATAGAAATCACAATATCTATCTGAGGTTTCGTAAGTTTTTTTTGGTTTAATTCCTCCTTTTGGGAACATTCGGTCGCGCCCAGAACGAACCCAATGGTATGCAGTTTTGTATCTAACATCGAAAGATTCTGCCAAAGCTACCTTTGTTGGCACATGCTACAATCCGCTCACGATCTTGATTAGTATTCTTCTTATAGCTTTTAAAAATAAATTATTTGCTAATAAGTTTATTTTTAAACCAACAATGACATAATGGTACCTTATTCTTTCAACTTCTACACTGCCAGTTACATTTGCTCTGCATATTGGACAAGCTGGATTTGGTGTGCTCTCCAAAGGTAAAACACAACTTTGGTGAAGCATATGAAGACATGGTTGGAGTTTAATTACTCGTTTTCGAGTCATCGGAACTTGACAGACTGCACAATTATCAACAGTAATACCACAAGACCTTTACAAATAGCCGGCTATTTTTTTTTTTCATTAATTTATCAAGAAAGCTTGCATATTAATAATTTAAACGAGAACTTATCAAGCATTAATAATCTGATTAAAGCCCGAGAGCTTTAGCTCGAGGGCTTTAACTTTGATTATTAATGTTTGATAAGTTCGAGTTAAATTATTTAAAAATGCAAGATTTGAGATAAATTATTAAAAAAATAGCCGATATTGTAAAGATCGAGTGGTATTTAGAAAGATTATTTATTGAATGAAAATGTAATCTCTCCATTTTCTCGTTTTGAATTGCTTTTGCAGTAAAATTATAACATGTAAAACTGTCAAAATTAAATTCGCGTCGCCTACTTCAAATTTAAAAATGTCACGTGATCGGATATTGCTACCTATTAAAATAGTCGCTGATATTCCAGCTAACGCATACCTCATCTCGCAGTAAACACACATGAAATAAATAATCTTTGAAATTCATATTTTAAGCTTCAACAACAGCAGCAGAAAAATGTTGACAATTACTAAATTAGGGCAACTTGATTTTATTTATTGTTTTTATTTATTTTAAATCCGAGTCAAACTTCCCCAAAAATACAATTAACGCTTTCTGAGTTACATTTTACTAATCTGAATTACAGTTAATGGTTTCTAAAATGCAACTTACGCTTTCTGAATTACAATTATAAAAGGTGTAGTCTCCGTTAAAAAAGTTTTACACTAAATCGTAATACCTTACGCAACAAGAACAGGCCCACTGGCGTAACTTCCGATAAAGAAAACGCCAAAGTATTAAAGTGTAGCAACTAGAACAAACTTAATAATTTTGTAACATACAAGTAATTGTTTTTGACTTTGTAACAAAGATAAACATTCCAGTTAATCAAATTTTGTATGCGAGAAACTATATCATATAGGTATAAAGTTTTGGTGCAACTAGAATTTGCTATTAGAATTTATACAATAAATTCACCGCAAACTGTATTACATTTTAGATTAGTTTTAATTTAATGTTTTATTTACAAACTCGTTTCACATATTTTGTTAGATATTCTAACCTGTCGATATGTCGTATCAAAAAAAAAACAGCACCATTGTACCTTTACATGACCATACTTCAAATATAACCAGTGCGATAACAGAGAGTGAAATGGTTTTTCATTTTCATTTTTGTTATATCACATGTAGGAAGTCGGATTCTGGTCACTCCCTCATACCCAATAGATATGAAACTTTTATCAGCTTTTGGTTTGTTGTTGCAAACTTCAAATTCAATTTGATAAACCAAGTTATTCCCAAATTTTAAGCAAATAGAGTCACAGTTTTATCTTTATTAAGAATAAATAAAATTTGGTAAAATTTATTATAAATCTCCTAACTAAAATATACATGCACTTAGATGTCTTTAGATACAGTTGGCACCAGGTGCAAGTCGTGTAAAGTCCAATAAATTCAGACCTAACTTCAATTCTCAAGAAGCCAACTTCACCATTTCAATTTCTCTAACCTAACCTAACGGTACCTACTTTTGGAAAGAGGAACCAACGAACCGAATTGCGGATTCTAAGCGCAACGATTAACAAACCATTCGCAAAATTGCAAAAGTACCTGACGTATTAGTTGTACAATCGTATGATTGTCTTCTGCTTTTGTCCTTGGAGTCATAGTAGTTCCAGGAGTCGATGTTGAGTTGCTTGGTTGTGCTTGTATTTCTAAATAACGAACCCGTTTCACGCAAGCGTCCGTCAATTGCAGGGAAGATGGCGTGACCCGGGTGACGACGAGCGGGAAACTTCTTCCTGTATAACTCTTCTGCTTTTTTAGCGTTTCTATCAACTTGTCCGAACACAAAATGCATATCAGCGAGCTCAGCATTTGTGAAAGATTCCATCTCCACGTGGTCTGTCTGCATGTTTGATGACGATTTTTAATTACTTTTTATAAATTTGTTACATTAAACATTAAAACATAAATTCTTTAAACTAATTAATATGAATTGATTAAAAAATATCATATAGTTCAATCAGTTCAAAATTTTGTTAGCTTTCTAAAATTACTATTAGATTGCTTGATAATTGCTTAATAATATAGATTTTGGACAAGTTAGAAACTGCAGTTTTTCCATGCAGTTTCACGGCCTTTATATACAACAGTAAAACTCCACCCTTAATAATTATTAACTTGATACGAGTACCTATATTAAAGTTTGTAATATACAAAAAGCACGTACTATGCACTGAATAATCAAACAAAAATAATAGACCTATGGTGATCTTTCAGTACGCAAACGGACTCTACATTAACAAGATAATATCATGTACATCATCTAATTATGTTATTGAAACTCTTGCATTCGCATTAAATAATATCAGTGACCGAAATTGAAATTAATATCCAGATTTGGATAAATCCCATATCTTATAATGAAATACAATTAAAATATTAGAGGTTCTGATAATGTAAACGGACGCTGAATAAATGAAGTCGATAAGATTTGAAATTGCGTTACGTGATTTATTCAAAAAATTCATTTTGCATTACAATTGATTCCATGTCAATATTAACATATGAACACAATAATTTTGTAACATACAAGTAATTGTTTTTAACTTTGTAACAAAGATAAATAATGAAGTTAATCAAATTTTGTATGCGCGAAACTATATCATACAGGTATAAAGTTTTACTGCAACTAGAATTTACTATTAGAATTTACGATAAATTCACCGCAGACTGTATTACATTTTAGTTTCGTTTTAATTCAATGTTTTATTTACAAACACATTTCACATATTTTGTTAGATATTCTAACCTGTCAACATGTCGTGTCTACAAAATAAAAAACCAGCACCATTGTACCTTTACATGACCATACTTCAAATATAACCAGTGCGATAACAGAGAGTACAAAATGGGGTGGTTTTCCATTTTCATTCTTGTTATATCACATACAGGAAGTCGGATTCTGGTCGCTCCCTCATACTGAATGGATATAAAACTTTTATCAGCATTTTGTTTGTTGTTGCACACTTCAAATCCAATTTGATGAACGAAATTATGCCGAAATTTTAAACAAATAGAGTCACAGTTTTATCCTTATTCGGGATAAATAAAATTTGGTAAATGTTCTAACTAAAATAAACATGCAATAAGATGTCTTTAGATACAGTTGCCACCAGGTGCAGTCGAATAAAGTCCAATAAATTCTGACCAAACTTCAATTCCCAAGACGCCAATTATTGTTGATGGGGTTTCAGAAATGCAGTCAAATTTACAACAGCTTGATTTAAATTATTGCACATTTCATTCAAGTTTTATTACTCATGGATTATAGCTGCATCCAAACTGATAAAAAATTTATCTAAGCTTGAATTTATTCAACCTTTTCTCTGCAACATATTTTCCATCCATTATTTTGCATAACAATGAATCGGGTTTCAATTATTATGCATTCAGCATTTGGTTTTAGAAATTAAAGAGCCGCCAGTAAAATATATTTCATATGTATAGAATTCAAACTGAGAGCAATTAAAATTTAAAAGTATATTTTTATGTGGAATTATTAACTGCGGAATTTTATTCGAAAATAGATACAACCCTTTTGTTATAACAGAGTTCTTATATTTTAAAAATCCGCTGAACTAGAAAATAATTGGATTAAATGATGTTTCGGAGTGAAACTTGTAGTTGATGATGGAGCATTTACATTCCTAATTGGTTGTACTTTGTAGTACTGGAACTGACTCTTTCCACTTAAGTGCATTATTTTACATTTTATTATATAACGATTTAGATCTTTCTACTTAAATTTATCAACATCAATCAGAAGATTGGAATTAATTTGAAACATTATTTGAGTTTGTTAATTTGTTAAATTTATTAGCCAACAATACGTATTTCATAAATTCTTTTTATAGTTGAAACAAAATTGAAATTTTTGTAGTTATGGAAGAAGAAGATTCTACTCTACAAAAAATATTTTGGAACACACTAAAATTTGCAGTTTTTCAGATTGTATTGTATGCATAAGTGATTGCTAGTGTCCAAAATTCAAATTGGTTCAGACTTTATTATCTACACATTTTTCACAAATTCAATCAAATCGACTAGATGTTAAAAAACTTTCATAAGCGAGTAATTTGCTATTAAAAAATCATTACGTTCTTTGTGGGTACGAGTCAATTGAGTGTGATCTAGTGTTAAAGCTAAAAGCAAATAAATTGATTTAAAAGTGAGCGCATATTCATTGTGTCTTTTTTTTACAAACCACAACTCACCAGGGCTATTATATTGTGCTCGCAAATATTTAATTGTTTTTATTCTATATTACTAAAAATATTAATACTGAATTCTGTTATTTTACGTTCCTAATTCTTCTGCTGTTTTTGTTATATTTAATAATACTGATGTCGATAGTCTAATTGCTTGGATTTGTAAATAAGTTTTAGCATTTTATATGAATAATCGATTTGCACTATGACAAATTTAAATTGTAAAACAGTTTCTGCCATTAAGTTTCAAATGAAAATGGGCTATGGAAAGATGCGACTAATCGCTAAATGTGTGTGCGACCAATCGTTAAATAGAGCCATCATTGTTTCTTGGCTTTTATTCTATCCTCTTCAAAATTAAATAAAAAAATATCTAGATCTTTAAACCAAAAATAAACGAAAACGTGTAAGGGTTTTTAGTATACTTGCGATATTTCTAACTTCAACATTTTGTAATTTGAACCGTCGATGTTTCATATGTATTGTCTTCTCAGCTTCCGATGAAAAGACATTATATATCTTCGGGCTTTATTATTTCATTTATTTCACACACTAGTTCAATGATGCGTTGTACACAAAGCTTTCTAAAAGAATTGCGGAAGATTACATCATTGCGTTATATTATGAGTTTACCCGCTTATAGTATTGCGCTTAGATGAAATTGCAGCCTTACTAATGCAAATAAAACGACTTTCAGCATATAGAGGCTCAAATTGATAAATGTAAAAAGTTACTGAAATGGATATCCGCAAATTTTAATAAAATAATATGGTTAAACGTTGACAATGAGTTTACGCAATCTGAGCTTTAGCTAGTACCATATGGTCGTTTCTACTTACCTTGATATCTGTTTTGAAAAGCTTTAATTCAAGGATTTCTAAACAGAATTTAAGAGCTGCACCACAATATTTAGTGTAAGAATCCGTTACTTCTAAAAAGTAGAAAATTTTATTAGAATGGTAATATATCTTCATTCATTTCATTTTTATTAAAATAAAACTACTATCATAGAATTTAAACTTTCTTGGCATTTTGGATATTTTTTTTAGGTTAACTTGACATTTTTCTCCTTATTTCCATCATTCCGACGATCTGTTGTTTTTTTCACGAATTAAATATAAAAAACTGTTGCTACTATCTACACCAAATTTCAATTGTTATTTCTCTTCACGTGAGCATAAGACTACCAATTTCAAATGGTTTCTATTTTTAATGATCTGCGCAGCAAAGGCCAAAAACAAGCCATAAACGTTCAAATTGCTGAAGCTTTAAACTAAACCGATTTTTGATAATTTTTTTTTACCCTTAAGTGATAATTGCTTTTAAAAAATCCAATGTTATTTAAATTTTGAAGTTTTATTAATGCATAATGAGTCAAAATTTTACAAAACTTAATACTTTTTAACGCATTTTAAACAAAAATTTTCCCCTGACATAAAAGAAGATATTTCATCTCAAGTTTGTGCACATGCTATGAATTTAATGAAGGACATTATATTGAAGGCGCATATCTTAATATTTAGTCCATTTACCACAATGGTCTTTTGAGATTTTAGTTAAAAATCAAGTATACCTACCGGATACCCCAGAACCTTCTTCGAAGAGAAATAAGAGAACGTGGGACGGCGTTGAGATATTTTAATTTGATGTAAAATATATCAAACGTTTCTTCAACCAGCCCTTAGTCGAGATTTTTGTAAACCAATCAAAATGAACGATCGTGTAAAAATTTCGTTTTAATTGCGCAATTAATTGCGCAAAAATTATTTGAAAATTGCGTTTCAAACAAAATTTCTAAATGCACGTTACTATAATAAGTGGAGTAGAGCACTAATGCATACTGTATGGAAGCGATGTATTACAAAGCTTTGGAGTTGTTTGACTTAATAAGAGCCAATGTGGCATCAAAGCAAGTGTGGTTAGACTCATGAAATAACTGAAGATTAAATCAGTTTGACGTGTAATTATGGAAGATGCTGCAAAAGTGTAAACATTGTTGGAAGCACTTGACGGTTTCTCTCTGCAGGCGAGAACAATGAATCAGGTCTGTTACTGCCAGTGAAATGAAATAAAACTCGTGTTTCTAGAACAATTAAAAACACTGGGGTCCTTCACTCAGAAAGTATGTGCCTTCCACTAAGGATGTCTAATTAGATGTTGCCGTTCTTTATTTTTATTTAACGATTTTTAGTTAGGATCCTTACATTTTATATATAAAGAAATGTCTCATGGATTTTTTTTTCAATATTTAATTACAATGTGGCAGAAAGTGCAGCTGCTAATGGTTACTAATATTATTCCTGACCCATATTTTAAATTGCTACGAATCCAAGAGCTTGGGGAAACGTGTTGTTCTTATAAACAAAATGACTCAGACTGTTTTGTAGATTTTGCATTATGTTACAAACAAGACAATAAAAAAATGTCTTCCTTAGCCGCGCAGGTATTCCTTAATGCAAGTTGTTAAATTCTGCACAGTTTTGACTCTTGATGTAGATTTAATAATCATCGCTATTTCTAGATATATTTGTAGATCATAGCAATACAATGCGAACGTTTGAGCTACATCTATACATGAAGCGTGATGTAAAACTCAAGATCAAACAGCCGTACTATAGCACTTGTTTGAGTTCAGTCACACAATATTAATCGTATCCTGACCGTCACCGATTCAATATGAAGGATATACTGGATATATCAATGATTGTAATAGTGAAAAATGTGAAAATAGTGAAAAAAATATACGAGTACTATCCAAATTTTAACTTTTGTTAAAAATTAAGATCTTTATAACCCTTGCTAAAGGCTGTTTATTGACTTTTGTCTTAAACTTTTTACTTTTTAACAATTTGTCATTTGTTTCATCTTTATTAAATTTTACTTAATGGCACCTGTTTAACATTAGATCGTGGTTAAGTGCTCCTGTAAATTTTTAGAGCACCATAATATTATTTTCTGTCATCTGCACTTGTTAGAGTTCTTGGAGGTTAAATTGGAATTGTAATTATGGTAAGAATGATAATTACATTTTCTATATAACGACTTTTGTAATTATGTTTGAACCAAAACAGGTTGCGTGTACGTTCAAATTGAATAAGAGATTAGATTGAATGATGTGTGTTTGTAGTTGAACTTTAATTTATTTTAAAAGTGTATTTAGGAATATATTCATATTTAGTAGAAATAGAGTTCGATTATAATTGTTGCTCATGAAACGAATCAATATAGTGATGCCTCTACATTGAAATGGTAATCGGATTATTTAAAATGTTCAAAATCTATCAAGCCAACAACTGAAAAGGTCTATGACCTAAAAGCCAAAGTTCAAACTAATTTATTCTAAAGGAGCTGAAAACAAAACAAAAATGACTGAAAGCGTATTGAAGTATTCCAGCAAAATTGAGCTTTATAATTTGGTTCAATAGGGAAGATCCATAACATTTTTTTTATTTATTTGCATCTGTAATAAATATATTTAGTTTATTATATTGATGGGTGAAATTTTTTTTGAAAAAAGTGCAGTAGATTTTGTAATAATGATTTTATAAATTGCCAATATTTTAAGTTTTTAGAAAACGCGCTTTATACTAATGCAACTTATTCACTGACATCACTAGCTTCTAAACAAGGTGCGTTTTTAACTCACTCCTCTTTTTATCTTATTAGTTTAAAAAAGAGGTGGGATAAAAACACTCCTTGTTTGGAGGCTAATGTGACGTCAGTAGATATGCTGCGCTAGAAGCGCATTTGCTAAAAATGTAAAATTTCGCAAATTTCTAAGATTATTATTACTGCAAAATTTACTGCATTTTTTTCAAAACAACTTTCACACATCTATCAAAGAAACCATATAGTATTATTATAAAATAAAAAAAATGACGCATCTTCATTACTAACTCAAAAATATTAAATATTGTTGTAAATAAAGTATTTAAAAATTTAAATACTTCATCATAAATGCTGGTATTTAGTAGACCAACGCCCATCGACTTCGATAAGTATCTCAAGGATCCCTTATAAATAAATACATAATAAACTAGTCGCTTCGCACACCTACACCTTTTGTATACATCTACTCATCTTCAAAGCTTGCAAGACTTATCAGAGAAGCAGCAGTTTTGTGTATTCCATTTTATTCTCCGGACCTATTCAACTACACCAACTTCCCTACGTGGTTGGTGAATAACTTGCACATGCTTTGCGCACTAAGCATTTTATTAGTAAAGTATTTGAAGGGATTGTTGAATGTTTATATGTCGTGTTCAATAATAACAAGAATGTTTGTCAACAAATGTTTAGCCTTTTCAACGCTAGTGACTCAGTCACGCAATCTTACTTGCGAATATATAGCGGGGTTCACATTTTAGAGGTGTCTTTATACCTTTTTCTGGTATTCTAACAAAATGTAATATTCGCAGGGAGACACCAATTAGATGGATTGTGATTCGGGTTCCACCTGAAAACATAGGCCTGAAATACAGAAAAAAAAGTCAATTATTTTTAGCGAGAATCTTAATTTTTATAAACACTTTTAGATACGCGATTTACGAAATTGAAGGAATTGAAGTTTTATATCAAAAGACCTTTTGATTTTGGTTTGAATTTGCAGTGATTTTTTAATGATAAAAACATTTATTTGGAAGATCGATAGACTCCAAAGCGAGCTCCAAGCATTTTCTCTTTAGTCATAAAATTGAATTATTCTTTGAAGGGTGGATTTTATTAAATTCGTATTCTAAAAAGACAACAGCAATATTATTAAATTACCTATACATTGTTAAATAATTTCAAACTGTCCCTAATTGTTTTAAAACTTTCCTTTGACGTGGGAGGGTTTAAGACTTGAATGCACGCGCTTCATTTTTTAATTGCATTTTACGGTTATTAAAATACAGAGTATTACAATTTATGTAGGCCAACCAAAAAAAAAATCCAATTATTGTATAAACATTTATGAGTCCCTAATGTAGAAATTAATAATATCTCTAACTCTAATTTATACGACATAGATAACTTTGGTTTTGATATAGATATAATTTGATATAATTTGGTTTTGGGTTTTAATCTATTGCTACTATTTGCCCAATATTATGAGGTGCCATGTCTGTATGTTCATGTTCCTGGTGTGGGTTGCGTATATGCGCACTGGTAAACCGGTGCCTTATACTTGCCAAAGAGAATTTATTTGAATTTTGATCAATATTTTTTACGAGATCCTGTATCAAGCAGGAATTGCTGGTGTTATAATATTGTTAAAAATCCCCATAAACCGATTCGAGCGTCTACAGCGAACAAATTAGTAGCACTTGTAGCCATATGTGGGCGTGCTAAAAAGCCTTTTGATTCCCATTGGAACAGTTTTGTCGTAAGCACTTTCGTGATATACAATTCGGTCTTCAAACTTGTTCCAGTTTGTCACCCGAAAGTCTTATACAAACAGACCTTTGCAATTTAGCATTTACCCTCCTTTTGTTCATAAATCATTATGAACCTACTAAAGCCCAACTGGCACGACTGAAATGAACAAACGCCTCTATTGTTTTTCGTATCCATTATAAATACATTTTTGTTGTTGTTAATGAATGCTTTATTTGACATTAAAGTTTGTCTTTCATCAGGTAAGTATGTTCGTTAATACCCTGATAAATGCAAATAATTTTAAAATTCAATATTGAAAGGCAATTTTGGCAACCTTTCCAAAGTTTTCCCCGTAATGTGCTTTTAAGTATGATGAAAGTTTTTCTGCTCTCTGCCAAAAGAAATGTATTAATTCAGATTCTTTTTAACTTAAATTTATATACTTCCGAATTTATACAGAAATTAGAATGATTCATAAATTATGCTTCCAGAAACTTACAATAAATCAATTTAAAGTTAAAATTTGACCTGGGTGCAAATTACTTTTTTTTCACCTTCAATTCATGTTTTTTTTTTGTTACGAAGATGGATTTATATTATTTTATCCATACAGAGAGTAAAGAGAGTATGCATAGTTTATATTATTGTGAATATGTTTACCATTTTCGTATCAAAGCTCTTGAAAAATTGTCATAAAAAAGCTTTTTATTTGAGACGAAGTATTTTTTTTATGGCCGTAATAAAAAATATAATACAATTTACTTAATCAATATTTTAACTAAATAATCTACTAATGAAATATTTTCACTGCTATTCTTAAATAAGAAAATCAATGATCACGTTCTCAAGATACTCGTATATTATTTCAGCCGCATTAATTGTATTTTTAACTGAGATTTATTTGTGTACCCAAGCAAGTACAGTCTACCTTTTTTTATTGCAAACGTTGAGATCATTTAAAAACAACAAATATTATATAGCTGTAAAAATAAATGTGCAAATGATTACAATAGAGCTTAAACCACATTAAAATGTATATTAAATTTTATCCGCAATCGATTATAGTAATAATTAAATTTTTTGTGTAAATTAAAAAATGTGTAAATTCAACAGTAACCATCATAAATTAACAGTAATCATTAAAATAAAACCCACATTTGTTTCAGCTGTTTGAAAACCAGCAGTCATTTTATCAGAAATGACATTTTTTGCAAAATATAATTTGGTTTTTTATTACTCAATCCAGAGATATGTAGATTGATAAAAATTTATTCATCTATTAGAGAATTGTTTTATTCATATTAGTAAATAAAGAATCGTCACTGCTCTAAATTAGACGTATAGTACTTTATGTTACATTTCAAATATCGCGCGCTAGTATAAGTTAGTTAAGTTGGTAGTACTGGACGGAGGAGGAGAACATTCATTCGACCTCCGGCCGTGACATTGTATGTTACGTTACAAAGATATCATCGAGTGGTTTCACCGATAATTAAATCAGATCTCGGCCATCAGAGACTCCGACATAAGCCTATACTAAAATTTGTAGCTTTGTATGATTATTTTTATAAAAATAATTTCTTTAACTCTGTTTTTCGAAAAACATAGTTAGTCACTCTTATATATAAATAGTTGGTATGAACTAATAACAAAAATTGGTTTTCGCAATTTCTTACGTGAACCGCATTGCAGCAGTAATATGATTGCCTTGCGAACATTTTTCATTACCGAGTTGTTGCTACCTTAAAAATGTATATTAACCAATGAAGAAAACTTGTCTAACTGATTTACGTAGCGAAAAGTTCCGATCTGATATAAAATATAAAAGCGAGGGAAAAAATAAACTGAAATAAAAGATACAGCCAGAATAAAAAAGAATGTACCTACTTGAGCATTCAAGGAACGTTGCAGCATCAGCAGTTCTGTGTAGTGTACTGATGTCGACAAAGTATTAAGGGTTAATCCCTCACCTTTAGCGTTGAAAAAGTTTAAGTTTACTTGTTTCAGGTGTCAAACTTAATAATGCAGTCGTTATACAATCAAGAATTAAATGTTGAATCAGGACAAGAGTTAATAAATTACAAAAAAGGAAACTATTCAAATGAAAATTCATTTACTTTGAGATGGCTGCAACTCTATATGCTGCAAAAAACTGAAATTTTTGAATAAAGTTAAGTTTTATTAGATAACGAATCAATATAGACCAAAACTGAATAATTATCCCGCAGACATGCACTTCTGACGCGCGTAAATATAATTCATCCAAATTTTTGTTCACGTATTCTGAAAAATGCTAATAACTAATTGATTTTTCACTGTGAAAATCATAGTAACTTTTAAAATCATAGTAGGCCTTGAGATTTGACGTTAATTCATTGTAAAATTAAAGAAGATAAATTACGTGTTTGAGTCGTTTATTAATCTCCTTAAAATGCACTGGAGATTCAATTTTCATCAGGATAATTTTATTTTAAATTTACTCATGTTTTGTCGCTCGCTGGGAAATATCTTTCACAGAAAATACATAAGAAACAATCCCTCCAGCTAAGCTGTGGCGATTTTTTCAAGTCTTTTCTGCTCGGGAGATTTTCGTAGCAACAAAACATTTGTATTAAAATAAAATTAACCCATGAACATTGTATCTCTTTTGTTTTTACCCTCGAATAATACTTTCTGTTGAATCAATCTTTCTGGTGTCATCACATTGTTGAACTAAATTATCTAAGGCAATGTCTATTGCCTCAAAATTCTGGTAATTCAGATAATCATCTATTAGATGAATTAACACACTGTCTGTCCAATTCGTCCATATTAGATTGAATAGGCACTTATTTATAAAAAACATTTTACCTCAAACTTCAATTTCAACGCTTTCTCAGTAGTTCGCTCATGATATTTGCATCTGATTTCCGCTACAACACTCAACTGCTTAGCGCTTGAAATCAGCCGTTGAGTCACCGCTGAGAGCTGTTGAACGTACCCAAAGACTCAAGGCGCCAACTAAAGTTCGCATTTGTCAATGAGCGAAATACTACGGAAATACACTTTCCGTATTTGAAATTATAATAACTCGTATACATCATAAATCGTGAATCAACAGCCTCTGAACTAGGACATTAAAAGCATTTTATTCACAATAATTGAATTTGACATTTTTCATTTAAATTATTGTTGACGATAGAGATTTTTTATTTTATAACCAGTATATTAATAAATTGAATTGTATTTAAAAACTTATTTTGTATCATTGTTTTCATATTATTCTGGACGTATTTTTCCAAATTTCACAAGCTTACTAAATATTTATGAGCAAGCAAAATTTTTATAACCAGCAAATGATATAGTTTATTTCCACCACAGTTTAAATGTAATTGTAATTTATATTTTGTAATATTTTTATTTTGACAATTTATTGTTCGATTGTAAATAAAATAGTATACATACTATTTTAAGGTGGGAAGTTTCATTAACGTCTTGCGTCCTAAATAACCACGACGCTTCGTGCCTTGGTTATTTATCTTCGCACTCGGCATAATGAAACATTTCCCACCTCGCAAACTTGTGTGAAATACGCGTTCTTGTCAAGTCTTCAAATTATGCTGGCCCAAAGGCTCAGTCCATTCCGAATTTTTTTATTTTACGTAATTTTTATATTCTTTTATTTTTATCATTTATTTAACTACGTATTCGTGCTTTTTCAATGTTTTTTAAAATATTATGATTTATTTAAAGTTTTCATATACTTAACAATAAAAAAAAATAAGTCTTTAAATAGAATCGAATTTATTAATATTATATATAACCTTAACAATGAATATCCTTCAATATCGTTATTAAACGAGTTATGCGAAAATCAGTATACCTAGTTTAATTTAATTTTTCTAATTTATTTCTGCTTGCAGTTTCTCGCTCATATTTTGAAACACATAATTCACTTTGTTTCTTGGCTAGTAGAAATTTACGATTAAAAAAGCTTTTAAATCGCTTTAATTTACGTAGGAAATAAACATTGATAGTTAAGTGCAGTTTCACGGAAATCGCATGCAACTAACTCATTATTGCAATCTTTTATTCTATTATTTATTAACCTGAAAAAGTTAAGATCTTGTGCAATTTTTTATTTTACTAATATATGATTTTTTCGTAAATGGAATAGATTTAAAAGATAACGTGGATAGACATTTGGGTCATTCTTATTAAATTAATATTTTTATTCTAATTTAAACGTATCAACTTAAGTACATTATGGCCTGAAAGATATTTACATATTATGATCCGTGTTAATTGTATTGAAAGTATATGGTTTGAATTGCATACATCAACACTGGTGTATTTGATTCAAATTTCGATTAGAATTCAATAAGTTCTTGTAGTTTGACATTTGGATTTTGAGCTCTGTCACAAACGTAATATAATTTAATCAAATCAATTCAAGGCCGAGCAAAACTTTTGTGAAAATATAGTGGACAATTTAAACGTTTACTTGGTATTTCGAGTCCACATTTTTTCAGTTCTGAAAAAACTGACTTATGGCACAGATAAGTATAACAGATAGGCTGTCCAACGTTAATATTTATGTAGCTACCTATTCAGTTCCCCTCAACCCGCGTGTATTTTATATTGCCTACATCTAGGAGTATGCCTTTTATATTGCCTACATCATAGTTTATTTAATTTTGTTTTGAAAGAAAACTGTAATCACATTATAATTTAACGGATGGTTTTAGAAACTGTATCTGGACGTAAGGTTGCAACTGTTAAATTGTAACTGTTAAATTGTCTCGACGTGGGGTTGCAACTGTTGTAATTGTTGGTTGGGTGTGGTTTGGGCCATATGAAGATGATTTCATATTACGTTATTAGAGTATTATATTATTTTGCAACGCCATCTACCATAGGATAGACATGCCATTTTATACCAGAACAGCGCCCCTCCGTGGCCGGCGTTATACTAAAAAAAGCCCTCTCTAGTCGGGCGTTGGCAATATAAAAATGCGAAACACTTTGCCCTATCCGATGGCACATCTGTATATAACCTTATCTGTGGTTATGGATATAAACAAGCATCAATGGCTAAGTTCAGCAGAATTCTGAAACTCACGTCATAATTGTCATTTGGAGATGACCGCAGAAAAAGTTGTAACACTATGTTATATGTGCAATAATGCATTGTATCAATATATTAAAATATGTGCTTCAAATGTTTTAAGTTCTGGGCATTCGAAAATGATCAGAAAATTTAATGTCAGTATATCTTTGAATTATTTTTTCATGTTAAATTCCTTCTTGTTAAATTTCGCCCTCTTCATATTGCCCTTTTCTTCTATAGGTTCCGCCAAATCTTAAGCAATGTTGAAAACTAAATTAAAGTCAGGAAGTGGTTCGTTCACAATCAACATTAGAACATTCATTTTGTTTTAAATTGAAATCAATAAATGACATATCAACGTATATGTGCGATATGTTTAAAAATATGGTATTCAACATAACCTTTCCAATTAGTAATATGTTGAGTAACCGCTTTTTCAACAGTTGTTTTTGCTGAACGCAGCCAGCGTTGTGACAAAGTTCTAAAGATCCAATTGACACACTAGTGTGACTACATCGGTTTTAAAAGCCATACTGATCCTGCGGACCATCAATTCTTGGATCTATTGGTTGATTTGCCCATACCTGCAGAACGTGGAGTTCGCTTTGATATTATTGTAATGTTCAAAATTGTTAATTGCATGCTAATTTGGCTTTTAATAATGTTTTTGTGTTCAATACTTCACTGTATATTGTGATTAAACGTTTCTGGTTCTAAAACGATATTTTTTGTCTGTTTAGTTGTATTTATCCTTTTATTGTATATTAGCTGTATATATAATTCATAACAATAATTCATAACAATTGTTATGAATTAGATTATGCTTATTGAAATTTTGCCACTCCTATAGGGGCAATGGGAGTAAATTTCTTTATTTTGCTTGACAATATAAACCTTTAACTTCTTTCTTGACGCCACAGAAAAACCTTGCTCTGCAGCTGGATGTTGATGCGACCTGTAGCTGCGAAGCGGTGTTAGCTGGCGCTCGTCCACCATGGTCGGCAAAGATATCTATTATAGAGTAGGTCAACTTTAAAATTGATACATTTGATAACAACTGATAACAACAAGGACACAAAAACACCGACTGCGAAAGTAAAACAGAGACAGTGAGCACGCGGCGCATAGATCTAAGCTTGTGATGCATTCATGACGCTGTGACGCTGTTTGTTTCTCTGTTTAATGGTCAATCACAATCAACCGGTCCTTGTTGCCAAATGTAACAATTTAAAAATAGACTAACTGCATAGTATTTTTATTATTTTGTTGTAATTGTGTGTATTAAGTCTCTAGACTATAAATCGTCGGCTATCCTCCCATTCAATAAATAAATAAATATACTAGTTTAGCATTAATTAAGTAAGCGCAGCTAAAAGGTGTGTTTTCCGTAGTATATAGCCAAAGAGAAGCCAAGCTAGCAACTAGTTAATTAATAAACTGCAAACTCTCTAAGTAAAAACTAAAAACTGGACTGTTTCCAATAAACTGAACATCAAACATTTACTATGAAAAACAAGCATAGTTAATTTGTGCCTTTCACAAATATATTATGTGCGCAATTTCTGACTTGTTTTGGTTGAAATAATTAATGCTCTAAAAAGTAAAAAAACAAATAATTGTTTGTTGAAAATAAGTTTCTTGATGTATTTTTAAGCCAGACACGCAATCGATTTCTCAGTGGAATAAGAGAGCAAATATTTTATTTTCAAGTATGAATATTTATATATTATAAAATAAATTACGTTCAGGAATATTTTCTTCAAGAAACAACTTTTTAATGATATACATTCTTGTATTTTTAACAAAAATTAAACATAAAAATTAGCTGAATACAATATTGCGTGACATTTTAAACAGAGTTTCAACCTTAGATTTTATGTTTTTTCATTGCTTCTGAAGCGTCACGTATTCTTTTCTACGCAGATAACATTTTTATTTAGTAGAAAAACTATAAATGCAAAATAAATTATAATAAATCTGAGATAATCTAGGCTTAAAACTTTGCTACTGGTTTAGTGCTAAGCATTAACACCTATTTATTTATTACAAAATGTATAATAAGTATTACACTTATTATACACTTATTATGTATAATAAGTATTACACTTATTATACATTTCTCCTCAAACTACTGCATCTAAATTGTGTATTTACATTTAAGATTGACGCAGCGAAGTGGCCTTTTTGAAATTCACTTCCACTCATGTGCGTATTCAACAATCGGCACTAAAGTAAGAAAAATTGGCAGTGAATTAGAACTTTACTGCCGGTTTAATACGAGTAAATAACACAATTACAACATTCCCTTCAAACCAATACTCTCTAACAAACTCTAAAAAAACTAAAACTTATCAATTTACAAAATAACGAAAATTTCTATATTGTCATAATTATTACTAAATAAATATACTTGTTAAAATTGTTATTGTCAATTCAATACATTGAACTGATATAAAAACCTCAAAACAATAGCTATTTGTGTATTAAGAGCGCAAAGTGATACTTTGTCGCGCGAGCCAGAATGTTGTCGTGCGACGCGATAGGGGAGCACGACAATCTGGCGAGAGCGACAAAAACACTTTGCGCTCGAAATACACACAAGATTTTTCCTACAATCGATTTTAAATTAAATTTTTGTTGCAAAAATGTAAAATTAATATTTTGACAACAAATAAAAATGTGATTATATCATCGGTAACCAAGAAACGCTCATTTCTAAAAACAAAAACTATTGTTTTACTGCATTGTTTTGATTTAGCGAGCGGGAAAATCAGCAAAAAGATCTAGAGCGGGAAAGTGACAACTCCTCGGAAAACGCCAACTTTTCGTTGTCAAATGGAAGCACAAAGGCTTACTTTTATATGCGATTGTAGGAAAAAATAATTATTATTAGTGTCTACTTTTGCTGTGATTGGTGTTGTATTAATATTGTGTATATTTATTACTTTGTTAGATTTATGATCCATATATCACACAATAAATATTTCCTTAAAAATTATTAGTAAACAAAACAATAAAAATAATTTTTTGACAATCCAATTCATGTTCTAAATGTTACTCTGAGAAACAACTCTTTTTATAAACTAAAAAGATTGCTATTATTTCGACAAAAAACCTAGATATACTATTGGCGCTGTCAAAAATGTTCGATTGTCGCTGTCATAAGAATTGAAAGAAGTTAACAATGAACGCTATTTAATACACTTAATAATATTTAATTAATGATAGTTATAAACATTGCAATTGTTGTATACAATTTGCGTTCTTTGTGGACAGCAGAGCTAGAAATTAGCAGAGCTAGCAGAGCTAGAAATTGTTAGCTTAGCTTAGGAATTACAAATGTATTTTGCCACTAGGACATACAGAGTACAAACAGGAACGTATACAAAAGGCACCTTGATTTTATCATTTCAAATTATTCATTGAATTGTTTTGTCGAATACAACTCGTGGCAGCAATCTTTTGGTAATTTTTATCAGATTAACTCGAAGCTGTTGCCTCTAAACAATCATCACTCGTGCTGAAGCGCTCGTGGCGATTGTCGTTGTAGCAGCTACTCGCTATGTATCTGACAGATAAAAATTGCGGGCATTACTATTCATAGCAAACAATAATTCTCAAACTATATTTTTTTATTGATTCTTGTTTGAATTGTTTAGGCGATTGTCTAAACAAATTTCTCTGCCTCGGTCATGCATATTCCGATACAAAATTCCCCTCCGTCACATACGTTCTGCCTAGAGTGAAAACAACGAGGGTGTAGCACGATTATTTTTCACATTCAATTTAAGAGGGAACTTGAATGAATGAAATGAGGGAACTTGCTCAAGGAAACCAAATTTTAGTGAATTAAAATGAAGCTATTACCGTGTAGCGCTCACAATTTTTCGAGTGAAATCCAGAAGATTATTTCATGACAGAAACAAGTAGCACAATAGCTCATATTTACCAAAATAATCTAGAAATACTTATTTAAAATAAAAACTATTTTGACATTACTATATAGTTATTTCTAATTTTATAAATGTTTTTATTGGCATAACAATATTTGCGTATTATATCAGCGATCATCTCACACTAGTGAGATGATCACTAGTGAGGATCAATTGTGATTTAATAATAATAAAGTTGTATTTAGCTGCATTTAGACGTGTAATTGTTTTAGTTCGTTCACTTATTTGAAATGTATATAACATTTTCAGTTATTTATTGAAAGATGCTTGTTTAATTATTCATAATGAATTATCATCATTTATTAAATTTGTTTATCAAATATAATTATGGTCTTAACAGAAAAAGCTTTTTAATTGGTTCAGTGTGCTAGATACTTTTTCAAATTCAATTATTTATTGTTTCATTTGGACATCTTATCATTCTTATCGCGTAAAAAGGTCTACCTGTCGAGTATCGAGGTCAATATTACTCATCAATAAATTGTCCTTTATTTGAGAATATTATCTGGTCTATGATCTAACAGCGTTTATGTACAAAATCACGAATGTTTTGTATAGAGAGTGATTGTAGTGTTTAAGGGGACGACTTCACTAAGTAAAATTCAATTGAGTAAAATATTAACAAAACATCTGGAAATGACAAAATAAAGCAACATCATTGCGCTTCAATACTCTTCAATCTATTTTTTTTTTAATTTTTTATTCATTTGTGTTTTTACAACAATTTGCAACTAATCAGTTCTAAAGTTTTTCTGTTTTGCATAGAAAATACTAAAGAATTTTGATGTTATTTTACATGCAGGTGTCTCTCATTTTAGTAATGTTTTCTTTTATATTCAGCGTAAAATTCAAGCTCTACAATGCAATTTTAATTACTCATATTAAATATTCTTTCTGAAATATTAATTAATTAAATATAAATTTTTGTAATTATTTTATTCAAATTGCTTATATCTAAATAAAATCTTACTGCAATTTTAATAAAATGTTTTAGATAGAATTGAAAATATAATTTATAAAATATAACTATTTTATTTTTACAAATAAAATATTAATTTAGTGAAATTATACAAAAAAGTTTACGATAAAAGTTTACTTTATAGAAATTAAATAAATGTTACATATTTATAGTTTGGTAATAAATATGTTGCTTGGCATTCTGGTATTGAACGGCAAATGTGTTTTCGGGTAGAGAATTGTGCGGAATTTATTTTTCTGGCAGACTACTCGAATGTATAAGGAAAACATGAATAAATATGGTGGACTAGCGGCTATTCCAGCATTCTCTTTAATCTTGAAGATATATGGATGTGAAAATCCAGTAAATAAAAATGAGATATGTGCTGGAGCGTTTATGGTACCAAATCTATGAGACCGAAAATGGCACACGCTAAAAAAGATTAACTATAATTTTAATTAGAAAGCCTATTGATCTAAAATTGCTTTGTTTGTTCAATTTATTTGATGCATCTAACTACAATAGCTATTTGTGTATTAAGAGCGCAAAGTGATACTTTGTCGCGCGAGCCAGAATGTTGTCGTGCGACGCGATAGCGGAGCACGACAATCTGGCGAGAGCGACAAAAACACTTTGCGCTCGAAATACACACAAGATTTTTCCTACAATCGATTTTAAATTAAATTTTTGTTGCAAAAATGTAAAATTAATATTTTGACAACAAATAAAAATGTGATTATATCATCGGTAACCAAGAAACGCTCATTTCTAAAAACAAAAACTATTGTTTTACTGCATTGTTTTGATTTAGCGAGCGGGAAAATCAGCAAAAAGATCTAGAGCGGGAAAGTGACAACTCCTCGGAAAACGCCAACTTTTCGTTGTCAAATGGAAGCACAAAGGCTTACTTTTATATGCGATTGTAGGAAAAATATATTCTTATTAATATCGAACATTTCGATAGCAAATAATCATTATCAGGATTTGTTAATTCACACGACAATTTGTTTTGTAAGAACAAATTCAGCGCGAACAGACCCGTTAATACTAATTAAAATATTAAAGGTGAAATTTTGGATTTAAAAGGAATTAGAAGATAACTTAACTACAACTTTATTTACAGAATATACAATTTTTGTGATGTCCAAGTAACTTGGATGAGAGACTGTTGATAACTGATTTGATAAACGAAGATAATTTTACAAGTAAACAATTTGGTTACACATCTGTTAAGACCCGGTCAATACATTTTTTTATTGGGATTTATAGTACCCGAGATTTTCTAAGTATCTGAAGTACACATCTGTTAAAACCCGGTCAATACATTTTTTATTGGGATTTTTAGTACATGAATTATTCTGAATATCTGAAATTTTAGTAGAAATAGAGGCAATAAAATTAAAATATAAGAAAGAACACTATAGCAATAAATGAAAATACAAGAATTACCCGGGATGGGTAAAAACTCTTAAATTGATCTTAAACCAACTGGTCTGCACATGTTAACAGGATTTAATTTTAAATACACTCGGTATTGAATACTCGTTTCAGAATTTCTATAGATGCAATATAGCCTTTAACAATGTTCCTACAAACAAAGGTGTCAGTTAAATTTGGCTCATTTCAAATCTTTAATGTATCTGCTTTAATCCAATTACGTGCATTCCCATATAATTGTACCTACATATTAGGGCGTAGTTCAAACAAACCTTGTGTTTGTTAATTTGAAATCAATAGCTACGAGGCTTTTGTTATATACTCTATATATACTTGGCTTTATAAATACAACCACCAGTTTGTTTGCCTAATTTAGTAAACACTTCAATTATTCAGACAGAATACGTCTTTTATTGAAAAATTTATGTAAACATACTAAGAGTCAGCAATTCATGCTTCAATGAATCATCTTGGATTTTTCTATACTAATTGTTGAATGACTTGAATGTACTAGAGTTTTGTTGTTGGTCCTTACCATAAATTTTGAGATCCCCAGTATAAAAGCCTATTAAATAAAATATTTTCTACCTAATTTCCAAGCTTAGAGTAAAGGAACTAAATTTAGTACATAATTTAAAAATAGATGACTTTTTATCGAGGTTCTCGTTTCTAAGTTCATAATTTAATCTATCTGATCGATTGATTCAACAATTCATTCTAAAGCTTTTAAAAGTTTAATGTACAATTTTATAATGTTTAATGTACAGTCGAATGAAGGATGAATTTTAGTAACGACCATTTACTTTTATATTTCAATTTTTTGTGAAACAAATTCAGAATTCACAGTCAAATACTATTAGTTCATTCTTAGAGGAAGTATTGTAGTAGTGATAATCATGACATATAGTCAATTGGCTTGCATTCTGGTCTGTGGTATCGAATGCGCTAGACGTACTTTTTTATTGCTACGCTGTGCCAGCGCATTACAGTATATGCTAACAATAAAAGGAACGTATGTCTGCCAGCGCTGCGACATAACTTCCCAGATTTTATGAATACAATCAATATGAATGACAAAGAAGTTACATGCACGTATGTCTTTCGTCTTGTTGTCGTTCAGTAGCGTCGCTCAAATATTTGCTTTTGGTTTTGTGACTTTCTCGTTTAGTATAACCATTTTTCCAATGCGTTTTTCTCTATTCGAGTATTTTGAACACGTTTTAATAATTGCTTTCGATTCTGTGAAAAGAATTAGTTCTTTTTAAAACTAAACGGCAAATTAACCTAAAAATTCCGGGCAAGCGATTAAATTCGCAATCAAGGGGCATGATTGCCTCTTTAATTCATTATTTCACTCTGGAAGAAAGGAATCAAGATCCTTTAATTTCATATCATGCTGTTGTAGAGGTAAGTTGTAACATGTTTGATACCTATCTGTTTGACACGGATCCTTACCTAATGAAATCTAATTAAAAAATCCGGACAATTGAGATATATTTCAATACACAAATGACAAATGCTATTTGTTAGATTATTCTCTGAATAAATTTGTAATACAACCGAAACTAAAATTTCTACGTTACGCCACTGGTAAAAATTTTGCATGGCCTTCAATTGATTTGATGTAGGCGCAATTAGCTGGGAACCCACAGCTCAGAACGGAATCTGTTTCACTATACCCAAATTCTATTCTTTTTACATTCTATAATGTATAGATCACAAAAATCATATTCACTAACTTAAGTCTTGTTGCCTTGTCTATTGGCTGACTTTAAAATTCATTTATCTCGCATAACCAAATCAAGTTATAATCATTTTGTCGTTGGACAAAAATAAAACTGATAAACGTTACAAAATCTTGAAAAAAATGCACACTATAGGCTAAAAATGCATAAGTAAAAACAGGCAAAAAATAGGCAAATCGAGGCTTTCACTTAATCTTCTAAACCAATGAAACAAGAACCAATGTTACAAAAAATCTAAAGATTTTTATTATGGTTAATTTTTATTAAAGGATAAAGTGTTAAAATCGGACAACCAAGTCTAGAAAAATTAAATATGCATATTTATTCTTTTGTTTAGTTTATTTTTAGGGTATGAAGGATATTTATGCCATTTGCTATACAAGTGCTTGATAATATACTTACATACTCTGATACGTATGTCGGTTTGATAACGTATGCTGCCGTGACCGCGACCTTTTTTTGCAAAAACCATAGCTAATTGATTTAACAAGTAAGTTAATATAAAGGGTTTCTCATTTTTTGATTACAATTACGAAATGGTTGAAAGCTTTAGTCACTCCAAATATTGATGTGTATATTAAGTTAATTTTAGAATTGACCGGCAAGGCAGGGCCAACAACATATCATGGAAAGCCACAGTCATATCCTCATTAATTACGTCTACTTCACTGGATTTTGCATAAATGTTCACACATGCAATCTCTTGTCAGTTACAGAAAGTGTCATAGGGAACAAATGACTAAATAAACTTCTCTAAAAGACTTATTATCCTTTTAATATTATTAGATTCTAGAAAAATAAAACAACATTAATACCCCTAAAAATTGCTTTTAGTGACCATATAATAATGCATATTAAAATGTAATTTACATTCTGTAATATATTGATTAGTGTGAGTAGCGGGAAATGTTGGACAACCAGAAATTAAAACAAATTTAATTAACTGACCGGTTTCGATTTATTACATAAATCTTCATCAGAGTCTACAAGGAAAAAGTATAAGTCAATTGACAAAGTAAGATGAGTTTGCAAACAATATGAGAAACAATGTAGAGTAGTAATATATATGAATACAGAGAAATAGCAATTTATTGTGAATAAACTTACCAATTAATTGTAAGTGAAGTTAAATTTTAAGTTAAGTTTAAAGTTGAAAAAGTAGTTGTGGATTGTAGTCATGTACGTGAGAATACACAAATGTTGTTGGTGTTTATAAAAGACGTAGTACATTATAAAAAACATTAAACACTTATAATATAAATTAAATTAACATTTAAAGATCAGACAATTAAAAACAAGTACTTGTATGTGAGGAGAGCAAGAACAGTCGACTGAACTAAAATTTGTGCGTAACTTGAGCGAGTGAGTGCTAGCTTATTAGAATTTTTTACATTAACAGGAATTTATCTGACTAGTTTTTATGTGTAGGTTCATTTTTAGCAAGTAAATATATTTTTGTAAATTATGTTTAAATTTTCTATGTCGGTTCTTAAATTTAAATTATTTTTATTTTGATTGATGAACAGCATTTCTGCGAATAATCTTTTTTCCAAATTAACTTCGTTATGTAATATTTTAATTTTGTCAAAATCAATTTTGTGGTGGAGATTTGTTGTATGTGAACATAGGCCAGTATTTTCTTTTTCATTATTAACATCTCTCATATGTTGATTAACCCTATCCCCTAGACGTTGTTTGGTTTGACCAATATAGCATTTTTTACATTGACAGGTTAATTTGTAAACAACATTACTTCTATTCAGAATAGGGGTTTTGTCTTTTAATCTAGAAAATAAATTGTTAACCGTTTTTTTGTAATCTATCTTCGGAAGATACACAAAAATGATTGGCCAATGCGACCAGTTATTAGTACTATTAATTGTCCTTCTTATAATCTTGCTAAATTCATAGTCAACATATTAAATAACTTAAATTCAGATTTCAATTTCTCAATAAAAAACTCATTAGAATTTGTTAACAATTGTAAAAACTTAAATATCCCCAGTAACTATGAGCTTATTTCATTAGACGTATCCTCATTATTTACTAATATTAGTTTAGATGCTGTCATCAGATGTATACACAAATATTGGAACCTAATAGAATTACACACACCAATACCCAAATTAACTTTCATAGAAATCATACAATTTTGCTTCAACAGTAGCTATTTCTCATTCAATAATATTTTTTACAAACAACAATTTGGTACAGCAATGGGCCACCCAGCTTCACCTATCTTCGCTAATCTCGTCATGCATGACCTTTTAACAGAATCCATCAAGCTATTACCCTTTCAAGTTCCATTCTTATACTTATATGTGGATGATATTATTACTGCTATCCCTTGCAACAATGACACAGTCATTTTAGACATTTTTAACAATTTTGACCCACATTTAAAATTCACTATTGAAAAGCAAAACACGAATAATTGTTTACCCTTTTTGGACGTTCTGGTTATGAACAATAATGGTATTTTGTTGTTTGATCTTTATAAAAAACCTTCTAACTCTAATAGAACACTGAATTTTAATTCTAACCACAATATCAAACAAAAAATAGCCATTATCAAAAGTTATTTACACAAAATTAATAATTTAGTTTCTGATGTATTTGTTACGGAATGTAAACAAAAAATTTTAAAATTACTAGTAGAAAATAACTATCCAAGTAAACTAATTAATACCATATTTAATTCCACCCCTAACACCACAATAATTAACAATTTAACAAATAACACAGGATCAAGCAGTACCAAACCCACATATAATTATTACAAAATTCCGTACATTCCGTTCATATCTCGTCAAATTCAACGCTTATTCATAGGAAATGATAAAACTAGAATAGTATTTTATTACAAAAAAACGGTTAACAATTTATTTTCTAGATTAAAAGACAAAACCCCTATTCTGAATAGAAGTAATGTTGTTTACAAATTAACCTGTCAATGTAAAAAATGCTATATTGGTCAAACCAAACAACGTCTAGGGGATAGGGTTAATCAACATATGAGAGATGTTAATAATGAAAAAGAAAATACTGGCCTATGTTCACATACAACAAATCTCCACCACAAAATTGATTTTGACAAAATTAAAATATTACATAACGAAGTTAATTTGGAAAAAAGATTATTCGCAGAAATGCTGTTCATCAATCAAAATAAAAATAATTTAAATTTAAGAACCGACATAGAAAATTTAAACATAATTTACAAAAATATATTTACTTGCTAAAAATGAACCTACACATAAAAACTAGTCAGATAAATTCCTGTTAATGTAAAAAATTCTAATAAGCTAGCACTCACTCGCACAAGTTACGCACAAATTTTAGTTCAGTCGACTGTTCTTGCTCTCCTCACATACAAGTACTTGTTTTTAATTGTCTGATCTTTAAATGTTAATTTAATTTATATTATAAGTGTTTAATGTTTTTTATAATGTACTACGTCTTTTATAAACACCAACAACATTTGTGCATTCTCACGTACATGACTACAATCCACAACTACTTTTTCAACTTTAAACTTAACTTAAAATTTAACTTCACTTACAATTAATTGGTAAGTTTATTCACAATAAATTGCTATTTCTCTGTATTCATATATATTACTACTCTACATTGTTTCTCATATTGTTTGCAAACTCATCTTACTTTGTCAATTGACTTATACTTTTTCCTTGTAGACTCTGATGAAGATTTATGTAATAAATCGAAACCGGTCAGTTAATTTAATTTGTTTTAATTTCTGGTTGTCCAACATTTCCCGCTACTCACACTAATCAATAAATCTACTTTTGGACGTGATACTTTTTCAATATAATTCTGTAATATACTTCAGTGAAAAATATTCTTATATACCCATTAGATATATTTACTTTAGTATCAATACCATTATGCTATAGATTAATAAAATACTTAATATAATATTGTCTTGCTTTTACTCGTACATGGAATACATTAAAGCAGTGTTGCTTTAATCATTCAATCATATTTGGATAAATTATTAAATCTAGAGAATTTATAAAACTTGAGTGTGTTAAAGAAGAATGCTCAATCTGAAATATTAAAACATTAACAACTTAAGAATTTAGATAAGTTTAGGAGTAAAAGAAGAATAGTTCAAGATGAAGATTACTATTGATCAATTGAAAATTAGAAAATTCCTACACTAATTTACCTTTAAAATAAAAAGGTACAAAATCAATTTAATTAACTAGCTTACTTTTATAAAGCTAAACAAATTTGCTTCTACCGCTTTAACGTTTCTGGTGAATGCGAAGGGAAAATGGGTCACCAAAAAGAAAATATTTTTACTAACTAGTTGAGTATTATTTTAGTAGAAAAATACAACCAATCGTCAACTATAAATAATTTCTACCTGTTTCAAAACATACATTAGTAAATTATTATGCCGGTTGAAATCTAAATAACTTGAGTTAAAACACCTATTTATTAAATATCCGTTCTAGAAAACTTCGTTCTAGATAATCTAAACTTTTCAAATGTAAAGACACCTATTTACAAATTTGCTAATTTATTGGAAATAGTTCTAAAACTAACTGAGGGTAATGGCCAAAATAAACTTTATCGTGAATTTTATTAGCACTTTTAATTTAACGATAAAGTTAAACTTTTTGCTATTTTGAGTTATTATATTTTTTTACGATTGTAATATTCAGTAAGTATACTAAATTGAATAATAATCATATAAGGTTATGTTTAAAAATTAAAGTGCGTTAAATGATTACTTAACGCATTGGGATTCGGTAAGAGAATGAACACATGTGACGAATACATGTATCGTACTATCAAAACCTTAGAATCAAATCATATGCTATATTTGCGATTGGAAATGTTAGACGTGAATTTATAATTAATTTAATATCAGAGAAACTAGGTAGAAAAATCAGAAAACCTGAAAGTTTAAAAAATTACAAATGCTTATATTATTTCTATTAGTATAATTGAGTGTGATAACTAGTATATGTATACTTTTAAGTCGATTTTAAAAATGTGTTAGTATCAACTACTTATATACTCAGGACAGAATATCTCTATCCCCTTAACTAAATATCTAGAATACTGACAGCATACAAGATACAACGCTTTGTAAGAAACTCGCATAGACAGTTAGCGATATAAAAACCATCAAGTCTTTTTCACGCTTATCTAACATGAAGCGTCAAAAAAAACGACAACCTTTACGATTGTATCAGCTGAGTGACGTGCAAAAAATTCCAGGCTACTTACATAAAGCGAGGTGGCAGTCTAAAATGAAATGAAGTAAATTTCGTCTAATGAGCAGGTTGGATGGTTCCAGAGAGGAAGCTCGAAGACTGTAATGTATGTTGATACTATTTCGTTTTACGATGTTAGAACGCCATTTTGACACTTATAACTAGATGCAGTTACGCTTTCAACGGCACCTCTCTATATTAGAAGAAGGTATAACAGTTTAATCCTTGCGCACGTGGAAATATGCTAAAAATGCCGCTAGGTGCCATCCAAAATGCTACCAGATATTCACTTGCTTTATATCAATTTCTATGACTGACATAATCGTGCAGTTTTTATTTTTATATGTAATTACACAATAGCTATTTATGCAACCAGTTAGGAAATGCATTTTTTTGTGTAACGAGCGGATTTCTGCGGGACGAGCGCAGCGAGTTCTGCAAAATAACGCGAGTTACACAAAATAGCATTTCCTAACATGTTGCATACAAGATTTTTTCTAATTTTTACAAGAACCTTCTCAAAAAAGAGTTTTTTAAACTTATGATATTAATAATTTAGTGAATTTTATCAAAACAAGTAGGCTTTATTCGGAACTTTTCATCACCAGTTGTGAAATATTTTTCATTACATCACCAGTTGCGTAAAATGTGCCGTTTGCCAACTACAATCGATTTTGAAAAGTCACATTTTACATGCCAAAATTAGAAAAAAGCTTTTATTTACAATCATTTATGTAATGACGCAATTTCTGTATTTTTGAAAGTGTTCACTTTCCACCCAAGAGAGGAAAGTAAAAGTCAACAATGTATCATTTTCTTGGGTGGAAAGTGTTCACTTTCCACCCAAGAGAACCACTTTGCATCCTTGAATTTAATAGCATGAACACAATAAAACAAAATTACCAGCTTGATATTGATCGGAATTTTGTTTTAATGTTGGTTTGTCGGTTCAAAACTTGAGAAATTTAAATTTATTATCATTTATTTTCGGTTTTATGTATGATTGGAAATAAAATAGTATACAAACCTCGGTGGAAAGTTTTATTACGGTCTCGACAGAAATGAAATACTTTTAACCTCGGTTTGTAATATACTATTTTATTGTCGAACGTAAGGTTGTAATTTTTTAATAAGAATTTTGTTGCTTGTATTGTATTGCCTTTCAGCAACAAAATTCGCATTTTGAAAAATTGCAACTTTTCTAGTTTCACAAAAAAAAAGCTCGAGTGTATTTCGGTAAGACATTTTAATGAGCAACAAAAGTATACAAAAACTTTATGTCAGAGAAAAGCTACTACGGTGTGAAAACTACATAAAGAATTCTAGTGAAAATCGCACCATACTAATTTACGACCAATAGAACGTTGTATTTGAGTATATTACCATGGCAACAACAAAATTTTTCGGAAATTTTATCCTACTACACCAAGCAGTAGAAAATTTCAGCGGAAATTATTATGTCAAAACAAATGTCAAAATAAATAATTTAATTAGAACTAAAAAATTAAATAAACTAACAAAATTAATGATTAAAATTAAAAACACAATTGTTTTGTTTGGTACGTACCGTATCTTTTTGGTACCGTATTTGTAATATTTGGTACCGTATCTTCCACAGCTTTATCAATTGCATTCAATGACTGTTTTCCGAAGCGCGACATTTTTGACTTTGACAGATTTAGTATTTTGTTTTCAACAATCGTTGCTCATAGATACGCAATTCTATTGCAACTTTATTAAAAAATATCAAAAACTTTTTGAATTCTGATCAATTTTTGTAAGTGTATTGGTGCGATTTTCTTACCGAATCTGCACTCGAGCATGAATTCATATCCTGGAAATTTTTTATCGTGCATTCCAACAACGTAATCGGGCCCTCGTGTTCCACTCGGGCCGATTAATACGTTGTTGAAATGCACTCAAAAAAAATTCCGGTTAGAATTCATGCTCTTGTGAGATTACAAGTGAAAATCGCACCGTACTAATTTACGACCAATAGAAACGTTGCATATGAATAAATTACCATGGTAATAACAAAATTTTTCGGAAATTTTATCTTACTACACCAAGCAGTAGAAAATTTCAGCGGAAATTTTTATGTCAAAACAAATGTCAAAATAAATATTTTTGTAAATTATAATTTAATTAGAACTAGATACAAAAAAATAAGTAAACTAAAAAAATTATACTGACTCCAGACTGAATATTTGCTTCGTTTAGTATTGTTTGGTTCCGTATCTTCCACAGCTTTATCTATTGTATCCAATGACTGTTTTCCAAACCGCGACATTTTTTACTTTAACAGATTCAGTATTTTGTTTTCAACAATCGGTGCATAGATACGCAATTTTATTGCAACTTGATTAAAAAATAACAAAAACTTTTTTGAATTTTGATCAATTTTTGTAAGTGTATTTGGTGCGATTTTCTTACCGAATCTGCACTCGAGCATGAATTCATATCCTGGAAATTTTTTATCGTGCATTCCAACAACGTAATCGGGCCCTCGTGTTCCACTCGGGCCGATTAATACGTTGTTGAAATGCACTCAAAAAAAATTCCGGATAGAATTCATGCTCTTGTGAGATTACAAGTGAAAACTAGTAGTGCATTATGTCAAAGTAACCAAAATGCGACGCCATGTGCGAGTATTCACGTGCGAATTAAATTGTCAATAGTAATATCACAATGGAGTGAAAATAAATTAACAATTTTGCACGCCTACGAATAATTGAATCCGAGATGCAAAGAAACGTTTTATTAAGGTTCCCTTAGTGAAGTGTTTGCAACCAATAATGCACCAAAAAATTCAATGTGAAATAAATTTATATTAGCGTTTGTCGATCTTTTGTTATCAAAACATGTTAAAAAAAAATAAAGATATACTTAGTGTGCACTAGTGCAACCTATTAAAAATCTCCATTATACTTTATCGCGTGCAGAAGCGAGGAATTTTCATTTCGCTAGAAATTCTTCAGTTTTGCTTCTATTTCACTTTTATTTTGTATCCGATTTTGATGTGTGATATATTAATGGGTTCAGAAAGCATGTGCCTTTAAAAGTAGAGAATGAAAAAGTCCTTTAACATAATATGTATTTAATAAGAAATGGTTGAAATTTTAATAACATAATGAAGTTCATCTATTAAACTTAAACAACTAAAAATTTCAATGGAATTGAAACAGCCATATTGCAAACGCGAACCAGCCGTGTACTATATTGCCGTATATTGCAAACGCGAAACCAAAATATTCAAACAAAGCAAATTAAAATATTTCACGCAGGACTATGTATAGTTTTTATCGTTTTGTTTGTTTTATTTTACGGAATACAAATCTGTGTGCAGTTGAATAAATTAAAGCGTCACAAAATGTTCATACAGATTTATGGGTAAACATAAAAAGTCAGTTTTTGGTCATTCAGTTAGAAATAAATTTGGAAAGTGGAGAAGGAAACTCGGGTGAGACGAGTTTGGGTTGTAAATATATCGTCTGTTTTGTAAAGGCGCCCATCTTCCATTACATGCTACAGAATTGTGCCTGTTAAGTAAATTTAAGGGAACATCTCCAAGTTTCTAGCAGGAAAACTTTATGTACTCTGCTACCTATACGTATATGCACGCTCAAAGATTTAGCAATTTATTCTACAGAACTAACTATCATTTAACTAGCAAAAGTTTTTGATTAAATCTAGCATTTTTAGTCTACTTATTTTTTCTATCTTTCCGATTTTTTATTATCTCCTGAAATTGAATCTTTACGACGCATGCTGATACAAAAATATGAGCTATAATGTTTCAGGAATTTTTCAACATCAATTTAAAAAGGGTTTACAAAGCGAGATATTTTCAAGCTTTGTGCTGTTATGTGCCAGAATAACAATAGAGTTTCATCATAAACAGGTTGTTACAGTTATGAGTTAAAAAAAATGCGGAAATGAAATATTTTATTTTAAAATTTCATATTATAATTATGATGTTATGCATTATGGTTGTTATTTTAACTCTAGTGCGAAAATCGATTTCACACTAGGCAATAGTGTAAAAATTAGTGCAATTTCAAAATTAAAATACCAACTATATCTAATTATTACATACATTTTATAATATTTTTCCTACAATCGCATATAAAAGTAGGCCTTTATGCTTTCATTTGACAACGAAAAGTTGGCGTTTTCCGAGGAGTTGTCACTTTCCCGCTCTAGATCTTTTTGCTGATTTTCCCGCTCGCTAAATCAAAACAATGCAGTAAAACAATAGTTTTTGTTTTTAGAAATGAGCGTTTCTTGGTTACCGATGATATAATCACATTTTTATTTGTTGTCAAAATATTAATTTTACATTTTTGCAACAAAAATTTAATTTAAAATCGATTGTAGGAAAAATCTTGTGTGTATTTCGAGCGCAAAGTGTTTTTGTCGCTCTCGCCAGATTGTCGTGCTCCGCTATCGCGTCGCACGACAACATTCTGGCTCGCGCGACAAAGTATCACTTTGCGCTCTTAATACACAAATAGCTAATGTATGCAATTTGTTGCAAAATTCGTTATCGCCACACGACATTATTATTATGGTACGCAGAAATATAACGAACTTCGATGAAGTTCATTATATTCATCTGCCATCATAAGAAAGAATAATACTATACTATCCACATTTTGTCTATAATATCCACACTTTGTTAATTTAGAAATGATTTTTATATGAAATATCAAATCACACTTATTGATTGTAATGTTATTACAATCAAATAGTTATTTGTACAAGTAGCAAAATGTAAAATTGGTCAACGAGTAGTGAAACGAGTGGAAAAATAACTGATTTTGGCTCGCATCAAATTAAATAAAATAGAACTCCGTGAATTTGTCTATAGGGTAAATATGGTAAGAAAGAAGCGATCGTTGTTAGTTATGGCACATTTGCTATGCCATACAGGCCATGTGTTATCAAAAGCTTTTCAGAATTTAAAAGGCGGGATGGTATGCTACCGTAAAGTTAGATGTATTTGCAAAGTAATATCTTTTGTATGTTATATGTAAATTTATTTGGAATCTATTGCTCTTGAAATATATATCACAAATGTAAGTTTTGTGAAAATTGCACACTATATCAAACCAATAAATATATACGTCATAGACTAATTGTAAATTCAGTTTTTTTATAAAATGCCCAGTCGTTTTCTAAATGATTAGGCACATAGCAAATAATAATGAAATACAGATAGTTTAAAATTTGACTGAAAATCCAATAGGAAAGATGCATAACATTTTTTAAATTTATTTTACAAATTTGCGATGTTTTAAATGTCTAAAAACACTTTTCAGCGCCGTATGAATAGTGACGCCATAAATAGCCGCCGACCAAAGTGCGTTTTATCCCACCATTCTTTCTATCTTGTTAGTTAAAAAGAGAAGTGGGCTAAAAACACTTTTTGTTAGGAGGCTATATGTGACGTCACTACTCGTGCTGCGCTAAAAAGCGTTTTCAGAAACTTACAAGAATTGGTTCAACTGGTTCAACCAGGAATCAGACAGGTTCAACCAGGCTTCATTTTAAACCCTGGTTCAAAAATGAAGATACTACTAATTCAATGTTCATTATATAGGCAACCAATAATCCTAGTTTGTCATAACACAGAATCACTCACGTGCTAAAAGGAAATGATATTAACTCAATTTAGGTAAAAAATGGAGTTGCGACATTTTACCTCCATGATACCGAGGCCTACGTCATTTACAGGCCGTAATGTGGCAAATGTGACGTCACGAGCGGAGGCAAAGCTAAAAATTTAAAACATTTATTTAAATTAACACTAAATGAAAAAAAAATATTCTGATTTTTGAAATAGCTTATGTCGTCTATAAAGAACATTTGGACATACATTACATGTAGAGGAAATTGTTTGATGAATTTTAAATAATAGTTAAAAGTTGTAAAAACATGGGTTTTGATCTTTATGCGCTTCTCTATCGAAAATGAAACGATATAGCAAAAAATTATAGAAACATTTTTTATAAAGCATAAAATTTGCTACAAAATTTCAGTGAGACCTTCCATATGTTCTTAGTGGTTTAGAAAAGAAAGACGTTTGAATGAGCGTTTATTTTTTTGAAATTACGGACATCAAGTCGCTTAAATTCAAAAATAATTAATACAGAAAATGTCAATTATTTAGAAAAATTGATGTGAAATAAACTAAACAGAAAGCTCCTCAGAATGCAACAAACATACCAAATTGAATAAAGTATTACAAAATAATGTGAAATAACAATGTTTACAAACAACGTTTAACAACGTTTGTATAATTTCATACAAAATACAAATTGTCAACGTACTGAATTCATTTTGAATCTAAGCGACTTGATGATTGTTTTTTTTTTTAAATAAACGCTCATTCAAACGTCTTTCTTGTCTAAACCACTAAGAAGAGATGGAAGGTCTCACTAAAATTTTGTAGCAAATTTTATGCTTTATAAAAAATGTTTCTATAATTTTTTGCTATATCGTTTTATTTTCGATACAGACGCGCGTAAAGATCAAAAAACATGTTTTTACAACTTTAAATTGTTATTAAAAAATTATCAAACAGTTTCCTCTACATGTAATGTATGTCCAAATGTTCCTTATAGATGACATAATCTAGTCCAAAAATTAGAATTTTTTGTTTCTGTATGGTGTTAATTTAAATATTTTTTTTAAAATATTAGCTTTGCCTCCGCTCGTGACGTCACAGCCTGATTTATTATTCAGATTCCGGCCTGTAAATAACGTAGGCCTCGATGATACTCATGTATATAATATATTTTATTCACAATCGTTATTGTAATGTTGTGATTACCAACGATTTAGAGGTCGGGAAGTTGAACATTACATACCTAGGTTCGTAATACTGTCAAATAATAAATATGATTGTTTGACACTTGCAACAGTAGAATTTACACAAGTATTTAATGTATTTCGCTATTTCCACACTTTTAATTACATTTAAAGATTAATCTAGTCCAACAGCACAACAAATTAATGAACTATCGTAAAAAACAACACGCAACACTGTATTTTTGTTTTGAACTGGAGTTTTGACAACTGCAATTTCACTCCAGATTTGCTGATCGAAAAGTGCATTTCCACCACGGTAGAAAATGTGTTTTTATTCATACATTTTTAATTATTTTTTTGATTCGCACAACGTTCGCTGAAATCGCACAACTATTTAAGCAACCAATAGAATGGCCGCATTTAAGCTTGTTGCTATAGTTACAATTGATCAACATCAATATTTTTTGGAAATATTTTGAAAATATTTAAAATATTTCCGATGTCACAATGAAAGGTGTTGTCAAAATTAATTTATTGGAAAAATTGGTAACATTAAACGAATCCAACAAATATATCAGAAAAACTAATTAAAATTAAAAACACAGTGATTGTAAGTAGTTTGTTGTTGGTTTCCAACGGAAGCAGAAGTGGAAGTCGAGTAAGATAGATGAAAAACTAAGATAGATGTAGAATGGAAATATCTAGTAGTAAAATGTCATTATAATTTATTAAATATTTTATAAAATATAACATCAATTAAGAGTTGTGCGATTTTCTTACCGAATACCATTCGTACAAAAATTAATTCCGAAATTTTTTTATCGCTTACACTCATGCATTAGTTAGCGTGAGGAAATCTGCCCTCGTCTGCGACTCGGGCAGATTTCCACGCCAACTAATGCATTCGTGAGCTTAAAAAAATTTTCTGGAAATAATTTGTGCACTTATGGTATTACATGTGATAATAAATTGTTCGATTGTGAATAAAATAGTATACATACCTCGGTGGGAATTTCATTACAGCCTCGCGCTTATATCTGACCTCGAGGCTTCGCCTCTCGGTCACATATTAGCCCTCGGCTGTAATGAATATCATTCCCAACTCGGTTGTAATATACTATAATACAGTGCGTCTAATAAAAAACGTTATCAGAGTGAGCTTTGAAATTTAAAAGTCACGTCGAAGCTTGCACCATGCGTGTAAGTGTCAGTTTTTGCAATTTTAAATTGAAGATTTCCCTGAAAGTTTGAATAACATGGTTTTTACTAACGAACATAAAGCTTTTATGATAGAGAGTTACTTCAGAAATGGAACAAATGAAAATGGCACATGGAAATATTCTGCTAGGTTGTGTTTTCAAGAATTTGTTGCGCGATTTCCAAATCTGAACATCACACAAAGCAGTTTTTTCATGGCATTGAAGCGAACTTTAGCCAATTTTAGAATAGAAGGCAGCATTCTCAGAAAAAAAGGTTCTGGTAGAAAGCTTAAGCGCACCGAAGGAGTTGTTGATAATGTGCGACAGCGATTAGAAGAGACTCCAACAAAGTCTTTAAGACATCTTTCACAGGAAGTGAATCTTTCTGTTGAAACTTGCCGCACTATCATACGTAAGAACTTGAACATGCGCTCTTATAAACTTCAATGTTATCAAGAGCTGTTGCCAACAGACTTTGAAAAACGCCTACAATATTGTCGATGGTTTTTGGAACATCTCCATAACGATGATGACTTGCTTAACTTGACTTTTTTTCTGATGAAGCGTGGTTCCATTTATCGGGCTACGTTATTTCCCAAAATATGCGCATGTGGAGTGCAGAAAATCCACATTTTATGACGGAAGCTCCGCTTCATCCAATAAAGATTGGGGTTTGGTGTGCTGTATCTCGGAGTAGGATAATTGGGCCAATATTTTTTAATAAAACAATTAATGCAGAAAGATACCAAAATTTGATATTAGAACTATTTTTAAATCAGCTTGATGATGAAGAATTGACTGAAGGCCACTTTCAACAGGATGGAGCACCCGCGCATACAGCAAATACAACTTTCCATTATCTTGCTGAATATTATCAGGATCGAATAATCTCTAAAAATTTATGGCCTCCAAGATCTCCTGATCTTACACCGTTAGATTATTTTTTATTTGGACATTTAAAAAATAAAATCTATGCTACTCCAATCAATAATTTAGAAGAACTGCAAAGAAGAATGATTACACTGCAAGAAGAGTGTAATCAGATAACGCCCCGCATCTTAGAAAATGTTTTTGAAAACATGAAAAAACGAGTGGCATTGTGTTTGAAAGAAGAAGGGCGTCACTTTCAACAATTTTTGTAATTGATTATTATGTTTTGACTCAATAAAATTTTAATTTCTTATGCGCGGCTCACTGTTATTGATATGAGATTGATCGAATATGTATGGTGCAAGCTACGACTTGACTTTTAAATTTCAAAGCTCACTCTGATAACATATTTTATTAGACTTTAAAAGTCACGTCGAAGCTTGCACCATGCGTGTAAGTGTCAGTTTTTGCAATTTTAAATTGAAGATTTCCCTGAAAGTTTGAATAACATGGTTTTTACTAACGAACATAAAGCTTTTATGATAGAGAGTTACTTCAGAAATGGAACAAATGAAAATGGCACATGGAAATATTCTGCTAGGTTGTGTTTTCAAGAATTTGTTGCGCGATTTCCAAATCTGAACATCACACAAAGCAGTCTTTTCATGGCATTGAAGCGAACTTTAGCCAATTTTAGAATAGAAGGCAGCATTCTCAGAAAAAAAGGTTCTGGTAGAAAGCTTAAGCGCACCGAAGGAGTTGTTGATAATGTGCGACAGCGATTAGAAGAGACTCCAACAAAGTATTTAAGACATCTTTCACAGGAAGTGAATCTTTCTGTTGAAACTTGCCGCACTATCATACGTAAGAACTTGAACATGCGCTCTTATAAACTTCAATGTTATCAAGAGCTGTTGCCAACAGACTTTGAAAAACGCCTACAATATTGTCGATGGTTTTTGGAACATCTCCATAACGATGATGACTTGCTTAACTTGACTTTTTTTCTGATGAAGCGTGGTTCCATTTATCGGGCTACGTTATTTCCCAAAATATGCGCATGTGGAGTGCAGAAAATCCACATTTTATGACGGAAGCTCCGCTTCATCCAATAAAGATTGGGGTTTGGTGTGCTGTATCTCGGAGTAGGATAATTGGGCCAATATTTTTTAATGAAACAATTAATGCAGAAAGATACCAAAATTTGATATTAGAACTATTTTTAAATCAGCTTGATGATGAAGAATTGACTGAAGGCCACTTTCAACAGGATGGAGCACCCGCGCATACAGCAAATACAACTTTCCATTATCTTGCTGAATATTATCAGGATCGAATAATCTCTAAAAATTTATGGCCTCCAAGATCTCCTGATCTTACACCGTTAGATTATTTTTTATTTGGACATTTAAAAAATAAAATCTATGCTACTCCAATCAATAATTTAGAAGAACTGCAAAGAAGAATCACTGATGAGTGTAATCAGATAACGCCCCGCATCTTAGAAAATGTTTTTGAAAACATGAAAAAACGAGTGGCATTGTGTTTGAAAGAAGAAGGGCGTCACTTTCAACAATTTTTGTAATTGATTATTATGTTTTGACTCAATAAAATTTTAATTTTTTATGCGCGGCTCACTGTTATTGATATGAGATTGATCGAATATGTATGGTGCAAGCTACGACGTGACTTTTAAATTTCAAAGCTCACTCTGATAACGTATTTTATTAGACGCACTGTATATTATATTAAATCTTTATGGTTACAAAAACAATTGACTGTTAACTTTCGTCTTTCTGCCAGAATGATAAATAAATATATCCATTTTCTTATAATATATATTGGCTGTAAAACGGTGGAGCATGGAGCTCACTTTGTGTATCTTCTGACCGTAAAACTCTGCTATCTCACAGGAGGACCTCGTTAGATGTTGTGAAGAATTGAAGGCGTATCTGAAGGTGACTTTTACAGCATAACCAAGCCGTGCACAAAATATTACGTCCCAAATTGCAAGACAAAACACAACAACAATAACAGAAGGAACAATCAACGTTGTAAACTATCAGGGTAAATTGTCTCCATAGAATAATATTGTCAAAGAGTTCGCAATTTATGAAGTATTGTGCGAAAAAAATTCCTTTATAAAAATTGTGCAAGTTGAAAATTTAAAAATAATAAGTTATGTGTAGAAATTAATTTGTTAGAGCTAGATTTATCATTAGTTTTTTTTTATAAATATTTGTAGTCTTTGACTTTTGATAGTTAATACTAATCAAAAAAATCTATAGTTGCATGATAATGGAAATAATTTTTGTCGAAATACTACTTGTTAAAAATTTGTTAAAGAGTGATTCAAATATGCAAAATTTTCATTTTGCATTGTGCAAATGTGCGTTTTATTAAATACCAACTATGTGTTTGAGATTTTTATTCAAAACAAAATCGTTTCCATTTCACAGAATTTATTTTCATTCCGAATTTTAAACGCCACCTGGAGCCAGTTGCATAATGCAATACCATTTTATAACAATAGTATTATTAAACGTATTTTTATTTTTACTAATGGAATTGAATTTGTATTATCTTCTGCAATTATTAATAATAATACAATTTAGAGCGTAACCGTAATAATACTTATTATTTAGACAATCCGGTGACACCAGGTCCGTCGTTTAAATGCCAATCCAACATAGCGCAACATATTGTTTTTTTATGCGTTTACTTATAAGTACCTAATGATTTCAACTATTAATTTCAAAGATATTTGCAATCAAACAATTTTTTTTCTTCAAAACCATTTATAGGGTAATATTTTCAAATCTACAAAATCTTGAATAGAGTCTATTAAATTTTCAATAATTAGTAATTACAATACAGCTTTTTTATTGTCGAACGTTAAGTTGTAATTTTTCACTGTGAATTTTGTTGTTTGGCAAAACGGCGAAAATAACTGACTTTTTTTGAGTCGCACAGCCTCAGAAACCAAATTCGTATTTAGAAAAATTCAACTTTACTAGTTCGACAAAAAAAAGATCGAGTGTAATTCGGTAAAACAATTTAAAGAGCAAAATTGATGTTTTAGTGTTAATGGTGTTCAGCAGCACACTACTTTTGATTTTTTGCTTTGATTTTGCAATTATAAGAATTCCCGAATCGATTTATTCTGGCGTTTGTCTGGCTTTTATTTATAGAAAAGCTACTACGATGAAATAGGTAGTGTAGTATATTCGCTCGCAATATCACTAGTGGGCAAATATATTCGACAATAATTGACGAGTTTAAATTGATTGATTTTAACGAGTCAATTATCATCGAATTATATTTAGCCCACGAGTTACATTTAGCAAGACAATATAATGAATGGAAACAATTTCAATATATTACACAATATTGTCTTCAGAAACTGTTCCCCAACGATCTTCGGAACTCATTTTGGTACAATATATGCAAAGTGACGCACGTCACACAATATTAATAAGTAGTGACACTGACAAATATGTTGCTATAGTAAATTATACTTGCTATAACTATCTCTTTCTAATGTCTTTATAAAAAGAGATAGTTATAGCGGGTATAATTTTATATTCACTGGTTACGATATTGTTTATTATATTCGAGAGACAGGGTCGATGTCAAAACGACAAAAATGCAACGCCATGTGCGAGTAATCACATGCGAATTAAATTGTCTATATAAAAAGTCAAATTAATATTTATGGCAATATTCATCGTTTGAACTTAAACCAGTTAAAACGATTCAGTGTGTGAATGGTAATAGTTATTGCTAATAGTTAATTATTTGGAGAGTGATTATTCACAGAAATTTTTGCGCAAATACTCAAATAATACAACCTATAAAAAGTTGATAAATTTATCGAGCACTGTGCTCTATTTAATTATTAATTTTTACAAATATAGTAAAAATTAAGAGTAGTGCAAAGCATAGCAAACATAAATGGGAGTTGTTTTGTTATTATTTTTGTTTGTTACTTTGCTAGATTTATTAATAAATAATGTGGGTATCACAAATGACTTTCGGAACTACAATCTGTTTTTAGAGTGAATTAAGGACTAAGGAAGTTACATATTGGTGGCAAAAAATATTTAAATAATTGACAAATTTGCCTAAATACGAGCCCCGCAGGTTCGAATATAGTATTTTAAAAGTCGTTCATCTCTGCAATTCCATTGTATTTACTCATCTACAAATACATTAATTCAACCCTTACTAACCCTTCTTAGCGATAGCATTGCGTCTTATATGTGAAACAGAAAGGCGTATGGTAGTTATGGTATAACGCTTTAATTAACCCCGAAATTACTGGCAGCCCGGATCAAGCAATTTTACGTGCAACTTCTAAAGTCACCAAATTAAAGATTCCGCTTTCGATTAGACCCGCAGGCAAGGCTATTTTCTGATCAACATCTTATTTTATTATGGGGCACACTTAGATGTGCTTGGCACGCAAAATATTTTAGGTTGAACTTAAATTATGAGAATTGATTTATGATTTGTTTTCACTTAGATAACACTTTCAACAGGCCGTTCAATTAAACAAGGATGCGTTTAGAGTAAATAGATTATTTATGGCTTCGAGTTTTTGATGGAGACGCAAAATTATTTATTTTGTTATAAATACTCATTTCATTTTTAAAATGGATCAAATAAGCAATAATTCTTTAAGAAAAGAATTTTCAATTAACTAAGTACTTACACAAAAGTAATTTTGCCTTATAATGAAAGTACAGTCCATTAGATAGACATTGATTTGTAGCTTAAGAATGAAACTAAACAAGCTAACAAAGTAAAAATCCATATTTGAATTACTGCTTGTATAGCTTATTGTCATCTTTTCTTTAATAAAATATGCCCAGTAAATGAACTACACTTGATTAATAAAAGTGGTTAGTTAATTGGGCTTATTCGCTGTTAACCTACCCAATTAAATAAATGATTTTGATCGTTCGAAATAAAAATATACATTAATATTTTTAGTAGAAAAATCCAGAAGACTTTGATTAAAAATTACGAAATAATTTAACGCAGTTTTTGTTTTAACACAACAGTAAGAGCCCGACACCGAATGTGTAGGGCTATTACACAGAATAAGTCTCAACTAACTTCAATTTTATTATTTATTTCATGTTATATACTGTAAGTTGAGGTAGCTGCAATCTAGCTTTATAGCAACTATTCATTACATGAGAAATAGTCCATCAATTTGGCAATAAATGATATTTTTAAAATACAATCGATTTTTACTGTACGTACAATATTTTTTACCAATTTATCTCGAATAAATGCATTTTGAAATTATTTAAATCTAACATTAATATATAATAGTGTATTATTGAAACAATCATATAATGATAGCAGTTATTCACGCGTGTAAAGTTTGCGACACAATCCGCAAACGAGTGTCGCAAATCACCCAAGGGAATAACTGCCATTATATAGTTTGTGTAATGAGTGTTGGCCACTCTATGTAGAAAGTTACAACGTAGCGCTTTATTGGTGCACTACAAACGTATGTCTGGGTTTTATTCACGGTTTATATTTTGATTAGTGTAGTCCCACTATAATATTATAGATACTTGAAATATTTAATATTCAAAACACTATAAAAAATACAAATTAAAATGCCTGGAAAACGATTGAATTCGCGAGCAAGAGAAATAGTTTTAGATTTGATAAAATAATTTACGGCGGAAAAGGAGAATGGAGGTCCTCTAATAGGTGTTAATAAAGTTACCGATGTAAGTTACAACATTATTGAAAAATTATACTTATAACTGCCCGCTGATTACAAATCTTATGTAATATCCCAGAGGGTTGCTGCTGCTTTAAACATCAGCCCTCGTAAGATCCGAAGAATCCGAAGATCCAAATCTAAAATGAACTTGGGATCAAGAACTTGGGAAAATTGAGGCCTCGACCTTCATTTTATAATTTCTTTATATGTTTATATAGTCTAGCAGTTTTCGAGACTTTGTTCCCAGGCTTCTATAACCTTTATATATTATACTTTGATGCATTCTTTGTTGCATATATTGTGTTGTAGCACACTAAAAAAAAATTTGTTACGCCACTGACCCAAAGTTTTAGTTGACGTTCTCCTGATTTGGTTCAGACCAACTCTCACGTAGCGTACGGCCAAGATCCATTATACAAACTATACGAGAGTACAATATTGTACTTTACCACACTTTGTTGGCCACACCATATATGATTATTTTTATAAGAAATTAGATTACATGGTATAATGAACTCATCATTCCACTAATAGTATATCTTTTTGTTAAATTCACTTCTTTGTCACATATAATTGGGCTATTAAAGTCAAATGTGTGATTTAGATTAAATTGGGGGTAGATAATGCTGTCTTTTCCCTTTTCAATCCATTTTTATCATCACAATCTAAGCATTTAATTTTATATATCACGTTCTTTTTTACCATTTCAAGTTTGCTTTTTAATTTTGTAAAAATTTGTTTTGTTGTTTTAGTGTTACAAAAGTATTGTTTCACATTTTTTAAAAAATTCTGAAAGTAGAAGTATATACGAAATTTAACAAAAATATTACATTTAATTTTTTATTTTTATTAGATTCAATATTGTTCTTATTAAATTTAATTATTGTTTGGTTAATAAACGTTTTTGGATAAATTTTTATGCTTGGTCGCAAAAACGAATTTTCAGCTTTATTTTAAACACAGTGTCTAGTCAACACCTTGAGCTGTATATTTATTTATTTCTGGTATAAAAGATGAGTGCGTCATATAAGAAGCGCAAACCCTGGAATAAAATCAAATGTTTTATTCGGATTTTTGCAATAAATAATTTTATTATGATCAAATTCACAGTAAAAGTTACAATAGATTTTATTTTCTAATATATCTGGAGCATTTGTGAGTTGTGTTACAATTTATTTAGTGTTTTCCACTTGAGCGTGTTTTATATCTAAAATCTTGGCCGGACAAGCGAAAACTTTTCCTTTGTTCTTCAACCTGATAGCAAAAACATCACCAAGAAAAATAACTATTTATTTACAGTATTGAAAAGTTTGCAGCTATGTATTTTCGAATCGTGATTTTTGCGGAATCAAGATAAAATAATTAGCTAATAAATTTAATTAAACCGGCCCAGTGTCTTAACTTTAAGCCAAGAAAAGCTTTTACTGTCACACCAAAAATGACTTTTTCTTTTGCTCAATTCCAAAAACTTTAACGACTACAGTAATTTAATTTTCAGACAGGCAATTAAATCTGAGCGCAACGTTATTATTGGATTCTTGAAATTAAACCCTGAAAACTTTCTTTTGTGCATCAAAAAGTTGCATTATTTAAGTTTTCCTGAGCGTTTAGAAAATGTATAAGCGTAGCAAGAATATGTAGATGGAAAATATTCCTCACATTCATGGCTAGATTTTTATCTCCCACTTGATTTTTTATTTATAGAAATTTAATAAAAAGCTGAAATTGAAACGTTTATTATTTATTGGTTGTTGCCCAACTGATGTATCAGAAGCAGATGTTTTGAGATACTGCATAAATACTTCCAATTAATAAAATCAAAAGATAAACGAACGTTTTAAGTTTACGCATCAAAAGCCTTTTGAGTATGCTAAGAATCGAATTTACTGTTTACGAAATATTGTTTAATAATTCAACAGCAAACTGGATATTTTGAATTTTAATGGCAAAATGTAAATATGAGAAATACATAATAGAAGACACGTGCCAATACCTGCTAGTCTCAACCTGTAAGTTGTGCTTCATTAAAAATTTGTCATGCTTATTTTGTAAGTAACTACAAGGTCGATAAAGTAATTAAGCTTTATAAGAAAAGCGATCATTTCACAAATTTAGCTATATATACTTTCTCCCCTTTTGTGTCCTAAACAAGTATAAAATTCTATATAAATTGTAATAGTACTCTTAGGCTGCACTTTATCTTCATTAGTATTTTTTAAACAGTTCGGTATTTTAATTAACATAAATTAACGATGGAATATAAAATATCGCACTTTTTTGTCAGAATTTTTTACAAAATTTGCCTGGAAATTTGAAAAACCAAGCTGCTTAATAAAAACTCAAGTCCATGTCCGTAGGACAAGGGATTTTATCATAGACATCTTGTTGAGTCAAATTTTTAAAAGAACATCACGTTAGTTTTTAATAAGTTATCTCAAAAACATTCATTTATCAAAATAATTTATCTCGACCTTAGCAAACATTAATAATCAAATATTAAAGGGCTCGAGCTCTGCTGTTATCGGTCGTCAATTAGATTATTAAAGCTTATTAAGATCTCATTTACATTTTTAAAATGCAAATTTTTTTAATAAATTACTAAAAAAATAGCGCTTATTTTAAAAATATTGTGATAACATATATTTTTGCACGATCATGTAATTTGACACGTTTACTGATCATATAATAATTATAGTAGGTTACTCCTACAAAATACCGTGCGGTAAGTTTGCTTACTGCACGGGATGCGGTAAGTAAAAGCGATTCAATTTTTTGTTTTTTTTAGATCGATTCAATTAATTGCGTTTTTTAGATTTTTCAGAAATAATTGCCGAATATCCTATGTTCCACGCACTTTCAATATCAGAATCATCAATGTCTCCTATTTTTGATCAGTTAATTAAGAAACTAATTGGAAATTATTAATTCAGTTATTAAATGACAGTAGTAACCAAACCATATGCTACTTGATAAAAATTAATTTATTACATTTGTAATTTATTAATCAAATAGTAATTTTCTTATGTGCTCGATCGTGCAAAAAACGTAATAAGCATTGCGGTCAGTAAGTGCCCTACCGGTATCGGGCGAATTGGAGATCTCGACTACGTCTCGATCTCCAAACACACCCTCCACCGGTAGTATGCACTTACTGACCTTAATACTTAAATAACTATTATTCATAGTCTGATTTTAAAACTTTATTATGGTAGTTTTTTGTATCCACGTAGGGACAAGTTCATACCCAATCAAAATGATATTAATAGTTCCATTCATAAAGATCGGTAAAATCATACGCACTCATAGTATTACTGTTAAGGAGTTTATTTTTAAGAAATTAGTTAAAAATTATATTTTTGATAAAAAGAAATTTATTGCAAATTATTAAGTTTGGTCCATTTTTGACTTTCATTCCTTTTTTATCAGTTCTTCAGATTTAATGCTTTAATAAATTTCTATGATACAAGTGGGATATAGACATTATTAATACATGCTTGTGAAAGTTGCACAAAGAGTTTATAGACGAGCTGTCTACCCACACAAGCATATTAATAATGCACTATCCCACGTGTATTGTACCATATTTTATCTATGATTCCACGCTCTTCAAAAAGTGCAAATAGAAAATTGAAATTAGTGATTGCCGCGCTTTCGAATGATGTATTTCCTTTATGAAATTTGCACTATTACCCACAACAAATGTCCATACCATTCTAATAATATGTGAAAGAAAGTTTAAGAATATCAAAACCCTCACCGATTCAAATAAACTTGACACTAACACAGTCCTAAGCGTCATAGCGGTGGGGTCGCTTTTCAGCATATCTGACAATGCATTGAAATTAGATACAAGCTATACAATTATTCCACATAATTTATTATTTCGTTTGTAAATTGTGCAAAAAGTACATACCTAACTTTTTCTATATTTTTTTTACTATATTTTTATAAGTTTTTTTAATACATTTTTCCGAAAGTTCTAAAATGCATACATTCGCATTTTCTAAACTCAAATTTTGTTGCAGAAAGGTAATACGACTCAAAAACTGCCATAAAAAATGACTGTGAACTCGCCATTTTTTCAGAGTTGAATTTTCTTCGCCGTATTACCTAGCAACAAAATTTTTATTGAAAAGTTACAACTTTACGTTCAACAATAAAAAAGCTCTTGTGTAATTACATCTGACAATATAAATCCATAAAAAGTATTCATAATATTCGCATAGTTTTCTTTAATTTTTCCGAAATCTAATATGTAAAAAAAGTTTTATCTCTGTTTTACAACCTACACTGCTGGAAAAAATCTAGGGATATTACTAAAAATACTAAGTAAAAAATAGATTTTAAAACAAAAGCTTTAATATTTTATTTATTATGGTACTTTCACCTTATTACCTTCTAAATACAATATCAATTATGTAAAAACATAATAAACACTTCAAGAAAAAAAATAAGAACCAAAATAAATCAAATTAAAAATAAATTATTTAAAAAGTCCCGTAACATAAAATCTATATATAATTTTATTATATTAATAATGTGTATGCCCTCCCCTATTATTTACACCCACTCTACACCTCCTACTCATACTTAAAAATTAGGTTGTCCAAAGCTTCTTGTGGAATATCTCTCCACGCATCCTCAAGTGCTTCAAACAACTGCCTCCTGTCCTGAAAAGCATGTCCATTTTCCGAAACTCGTCTTTGGAGCTTATCTCATGCATGCTCAATTGGATTGAGATCCGGAGACTGTGCAGGCCATGATAAAACTTCAATGACGTTCTCTTCCAAGAAGTTTGAACTATTCTTGATGTGTGTGGCCGCGCATTGTCGTGTTGTAGAACAAAATTTTCTCTAACTGCGGCTGCGTAGGGAATAACAATTGGTTGAAAAATCTGATCCCGATAGCGAATTGTTCTTAGTGATTGATCTAGCAAAACGAGATCGCTTCTTTCGCCAATGCTAATTCCGGCCCACACCATAATTGTTCCACCTCTAAACCTATGCACCTCCTGAACATGTTGGAGCCGATGCTTAAACAATCTCCAAACACAAAGTCTTCTGGAGTGTGGTCGAATTCCAAATCTCGACTCGTCACTGAAGCGCACATCACTCCATTGTTCGTTTACCCAAAGTCTATTATATTCTTAGGCCCAACGAAGTCGCAGACCGCGATGCCTCTCGTTAGAGGTGGGCATCTTAAAGGCCGTCGAGACCTTAGATTGTCTTCGTGCAACCGATTTATCACAGTTCTGGATGAAACCCTCACATTGTGTGTTTCGTGGAGCTCCTTAGCCAAAGCTGGTGCAGTTATTGAAAAATTTCTTCTTGCATTCAATTGCAAAAAGTGATCTTGCCCAGCGGTGGTACTCCGAAGACGACTGGTATGTCTTTCGGTCACTTCTTCTGTTTGCCGATAACGTGCCCACAACCTGGATATCACGCCTTGACTTGTGCCAATAGCCTCCGCAACATTAATGCTACATAACTACCAAATGGCGCTAGTAATCTTTTTCATCTGTAACGTATTATCTATGCTATAACTGATTTGACAGTAAAACATTATACGTCAAAGTATTGAAAAATTTTGTTCTGATTCGGGTATGTGATGTTTAAAACTATGTTGCAGTTTGCACAACTACTACAAAACCCTTGCAGGAAGGGTTGCACTTTGCAGGAAGTGTTGAATCCCTCGTAAAGTTGCTGGTATGGTATAAAATCTATAATATTATTCTGCCAAAAAATATTTTATCCACACTTATTGAATAATACATACATTATGTAAGTGTTTCCTTAAGTAAAATGATAGTCTTTATACACACTCGTGTATAATGAGTAAATGACCGTTCATTATACACGGGCATGTATAATGAAATGTCATTTCAGAGACAAGTATTTTTTGGTCGAACAATATTTTAGGTTTTATATCTATACAAACAACTTTACAAGGGATTCAACACTTTTTGCAAGCATTGTTTTAAACATCACAAACCCGAATTAGAACAAACTTTTGCAATACTTCTCACGTTTAATATGTTACTGTCAAATCAGTTATAGCATCATAGGCAAAACTTTAAAGATGAGAAAAATAACTAGCGCCACCAGCCAGTGTAATCTAATTTTTTATAAAAATAGTCATTTAAGGTCCAACAAAGTGTGGATAGAGTACGGTATTATACTCCCATATAATAGCAATTATTCTCTTAGGTGATTTGCGAAACTAACATGCGGCTCGTATCGAAAACTTTACCTGCGTGAGTAATTGCTATCATTTGGTGTATTCGCGACAACTGATTTAAGTGATTTAAGTAGCTCGAACTGAACTCATTTCTACCGAACGAGTTTACAAGTTGGATTTTGAAAATTATAAATCGTTGTCATAGACAACATGAAGTAAATAATTTACCGGGCATGGGCGCTAAGTAAATCGTATGCCACAAACAAAATCAAAAAAGCAACGAAACTGCAACGGATTTTTCAGTTTCAGAAATTTAAAATTCTCAAATACATCTCGTTTTTTTCAAACATATTTTCGAATCTGTTAATTTGCACTTATGTTACTCTTGTTTTACTATAATACAAAGTTTAAATATTAAACGAAAAAATAAATAATTAAAGGTGCAATAATTCTGCAATTATCTGTATTAATTGTATTGCTTTTCACAAAATACATATTTTACCTACTTTTTTTAAACTTTTTGCTAATATCATTACTACTATGCTAGTTTCTTATAGCTTGCGTGGTATAAAATGAAACAAAAATTGAGCATTTCTTAATTTAATAACCAAAAGCAGACCCAAAAACTGCTTTAACTTAATAATTTATTACTGTGCTTTTCAGTGTAACATTTTTAGCAATTTTTTTCTGTAAAAACATCAGTCATACACCAATAAAAATCTGTATTTCAAATTACAAAATACTCGTATTAAATGAAAGCATCTACTCCAATTATAATTCTTATGAAATGTATTACAGGATAATAATAATTACTGAAAGTAATTTCGGTGTGGCAACAAATCTGAGCACCAGACCAGTTTAAGACACATGTTTTGCGTATCTACATAATTGTTGTCAAAGCAATTAAAGAAACAAAACTAAGAATAAATTTAAATCTAAATTGTTTTGCAAATTAGAATTATTATTAATTACAGCACTTGCAGGGAGTCGGGAATTTTGAGTGATTTTAGTATAAAATTAATTATTTTATACTAAAATTTAAAAAAAAAAATTAACCCTGAAAGCCATAAGCAATATTACTTATGGCTTTCAGGGTTTCAGGGCCAAAAATATAAAAACATATATATGTTTTTATATTTTGGGCGGACGCGCTGGAATTACAAAGCAGATGCCCCGAAATCGGTAGACCAAATTAGTTGAGTTGAAAAATCACTCTCTTATTCTTAAATTATTTTTATCTACAGTTATTGAATAATCCACACTATGCCACTATGCAAGTGGTTTCTTAAGTTTAAGTATATCCATTATTCACTTGTTGAACTACTTGCAACTTGTTTATGTTTTGGTTATGTAGTGAATATTAAACTATCATTGTCAAAAGCATGTATGCTATTAACTGGTTCTTTTCGGTTATTTTCAAGAACTATAATGGTGACATCTTTAATTTATATCTTGCATTTCATACATATTATCTAATTTAATTTAATTTTTATTGGTTTAAACCTTTATTATTGCATTTTAAAGCGTTTTTCGGACTGTATTTCAATTTTCCAGCAATAAAAACGATAATAATTGCACAGTCATTATTTTTATGAGATTCTGGCTGAATCAATAGAATCTTATCGGCTTAAAGATTTTTATTTTCATCAAAAGCAAAAAAATGTAAACATCCAAGCTAAGAAAACCAAACATCCGTCCAAGCTAAGAAAGCAATATCTCCATTTTTGGCCCATTTGTACTTAACTCACTTTCTAGGTTTAACTATGTAATATATGTATAGTTTGTCCACAGAAAGGTGGCGGTCACGTCATCAATGTATATGTCATCAAACCGACATATGTACAACTGTAAGCGTAGCCATACATTCGATCGTCTGAACTAGAGCCAGCAATTGATGACGTGACCGCCACCTTTCTCTGGACAAACTATAATATGAATTTATTGAAATATGAAATAAAATTGTTTTTCTAATTTTGGCATGTAAAATGTGACTTTTCAAAATCGATTGTAGTTGGCAAACGGCACATTTTACGCAACTGGTGATGTAATGAAAAATATTTCACAACTGGTGATGAAAAGTTCCGAATAAAGCCTACTTGTTTTGATAAAATTCACTAAATTATTAATATCATAAGTTTAAAAAACTCTTTTTTGAGAAGGTTCTTGTAAAAATTAGAAAAAATCTTGTATGCAACATGTTAGGAAATGCTATTTTGTGTAACTCGCGTTATTTTGCAGAACTCGCTGCGCTCGTCCCGCAGAAATCCGCTCGTTACACAAAAAAATGCATTTCCTAACTGGTTGCATAAATAGCTATTTTCTAATTTTGGCATGTAAAATGTGACTTTTCAAAATCGATTGTAGTTGGCAAACGGCACATTTTACGCAACTGGTGATGTAATGAAAAATATTTCACAACTGGTGATGAAAAGTTCCGAATAAAGCCTACTTGTTTTGATAAAATTCACTAAATTATTAATATCATAAGTTTAAAAAACTCTTTTTTGAGAAGGTTCTTGTAAAAATTAGAAAAAATCTTGTATGCAACATGTTAGGAAATGCTATTTTGTGTAACTCGCGTTATTTTGCAGAACTCGCTGCGCTCGTCCCGCAGAAATCCGCTCGTTACACAAAAAAATGCATTTCCTAACTGGTTGCATAAATAGCTATTAATTGACAGCAATTATTTGGAAATCAATTAATTTTTGATGGTGTCCCAGCTAAACGAATTTAAATGCGCAATTTTTAAAGCTATTTAATTGAGAGATACTGCTTTTGTAGTTTGGACCGCAGTATAGCTCCAACATTAGTTCTAAAAACACCCGTGGATAAATATAAAATATTAAATTGACACTACTTATTTTATTGTAAACATGGTGAAACACAGAAAAAACGTTTGACGTCAGATATATTTATGGTCCTATCAAAGGGCGAAGTTTTTCTAAGCGTCTTGATAAATTGCTTTAGAAGCCACAAGTAGGTGTTTTACGATTCGAACAGAAAACACAATATGCAACACCTGGATGCCATCTGCATCAAAAAATCATATTATGCAAAGATATTTTACCCGCAAAAATATATTTTATTACCCCAATCCTGGTAATGTGCTTTTTGTGGTGCAATGTCAACGAAATAAAACCCACCACTCTCAGATTTGAAACAGTGTAGATATCCCGACAATCTTTTTCGAATAAGACTATTAATATTAATTTTACTTTAGATGTGAATTATCTTAAGGTATTCTAGACTTTTGTAGAATCTGTACTTTAATTTTATTTGCGAGCTTTGAGTTGCCGAGAGTGAATTGTAATCTATACATTTGCGATAATGCCACCAATCACGGGCAAGGTCAGAATAATTTTGCTTTGTTAGAAAACATATAAAAGCAGCGGAAGAGCTCCCGGACGGTATTTAATTTCCAAAGAAAAACAACTAACAACATCAACCAGAAGTAGAAAATTAGACAGCATTTAAGAGTGATCCACAAAACATAAACCTGAAATTTATGACAATTGACAGTTTTCGGCTGTCAATTGAAAACATTCATAATTTTATTTCTTTACTAAGAATTTGTATTCAAATTTATGTAGGAGTTTACTTATTTATTTATTTACGTAGGAAATATTTAAACTATTTCTTCAATAAACAGATAGTAATCTAACAATTGCCTATTATTAGATTTTGATGTGGTATTCGCAGGCATCTAGCCAAATGATATGCAATAAACGCCATTGATGTATCAAAGCTACTGTAATGATGTGAGTGTGCAATGACTCACGTCCGTAGTTACAAGATACATATACAGAGGAGCTATTTGCCTGGAGCTGAAAGAAGTACATTGCCGCGCGCGCACTTATGCATGGGAAGGACTATTTTTGCTCGAGGTGCACCCACTATTTTTTGTGCGACCAAAAATATCTTCGCCTTTTGCTGATATTCTTTAGTGAATAATAATGGTTATTTATCATTAAATATGATGATTCGTTTAAAATCTACAAATGTTCATTGTCTTAAATTATGAATTTAGAGTTATTAAATTAATCTTTAAGCACTTCAATTTTACACTTTTATTTCTCTTTTCATACATTTCAATATTATTAAAAATCAATTATCTAATTCAATGAGAAAAATTATACAAAGCCAAGGTTTAAAGGGTCACATATTTTATTATAATAAATACGAGCTATAGGCTTATAGTGAATTATGCTGATGAAGTGCTGTTAAAGTTACCTACCATTACACTTGTTTGCAAAATGTAAATTCGATCAGATAATGGAAATGTTATTTGTAGTTTCCTTTCGCGCTGTTGATGTTATTTAAATCCAATTAAACTCGCAACATAAATCAAATCAGCTTATATACGGAATCTTTTACACTATACTATATAGGGCTAATAAATATTTGTTTAAAGGCCCATGTAAAAGTATAAATTTGAATTATAAAATTACAATTAATAATTAAAATAAAATGCACTTCAAAATGTAAAATTATTACAATTTGGCCAAGCAATTTTCCAAGCATATTGCTTTTTAGTAGCTTTAGTTTTAAATCAACTCTATATTTCTATTATTGGTCCATATCTAAGTTAATTTCCTACTACTATTTGAAAATAAACCTTATAAACAAGTTTAATTTAATATTTGTTAACTAAAAATGAACACTTATAAAAATGATGATGTTTAAAAATGATTTTATTGATAAAAATTGCATTGTTTTGCACAAAAACATAATTCCTAATAGGCAATGCCATGAAAAAAAAATTGCCTGAAAGATCAAGAGTCTGTTAGGAATGACTTTTTATGTCAGTTCTTTTGAGTGAGATTGCAATCTAGCACCAAGTTTTTGTGTAAAACTGCAATTTAGATCAAATTAAATCATACTCACAAGTTATATAGTTAGATAATTCCATAAATAAATGATTGAAATTTATTTATGTTATTTATTTACTGTTATTTATTCTAACACTGAATTATATGTTTATTTACAATCATATTTGTAGTGACGCAATTTTTTTTTTTTTTTTTTTGAAAGTTTGAAAATGATACATTGTTGACGTTTACTTTCCTCTCTTGGGTGGAAAGTGTGCACTTTCCACCCAAGAGAACACTTTCCAACCTTGAATTTCCATACCACCAACACAATAAAACAAATTACCAGCTTGATATTGATCCGAATTATATTTTAATGTTGGTTTGACGGTTCAAAACTTCAGAAATTTAAATTTCTTATGATTTATTTTCGGTTTTATGTATGATTGTAAATAAAATTTTTAAAATAATTTCAAAATAATAACCTCGTTTCTTGTATAAATAATAACTTTTTTTAGTTTCTAATAGTAAAATTTAGAACATGAATTGGATGGTCTTATTGAATTATACTCAGACTTTTTATATCTGACTTATGTGCATTTTTTTAAATCAAATATGGTTTCCTTTTGGAAATGTCACTCACCAAATAGTCTATGGCAAAAACGCTCGTCCTACGGACTCGCATTTTATCAAGACAACTTGGTACGTTAAATTTCTAGACCACTACGTTTTTGTATAAAAAAAAAAAATTAATAAAAATAAAGTTATAGGCAAAAAGACGAAAGTTCATAGCCGAATGTTTTTTTTTAACACTAAATTTTAATATATAAGAAAGTTATAGAGAGATTACTTTAATGACATAGTCACTTCAGAATTACGCCACGGTGCTGGAGAAAGCATTGACTGAAGGTTGGGTGATTGTTGACGGATGTTATTGGATGTTCAATCGGGGTTTCGGAAAAAGCGCAGCACAATGAACGTATACATCTTAAACCGTTTAATAAATAGAGGAATAATAAAAAAAGAGAAAGGATGTATGTGTTGTTTGTGGAGTTAGGAGCAGGAAAACAGAGAGAAGTTGTGGTAGTTTGTAGGAGATAAAAGAATAAGTGAGTAGTTCGTAGATTTTCTGGGCGAAAAAGGGAGTGAGACAAGGGTACATATGCGACATACAAGAAAAGCTGATGAGAGCGCGCAGGCAAAAAGAGCAAGAATGTGTAGAATGTGGGGAAAGTGGAAAACATTAAACATGTGACGAGAGAATGTACAGAAATGAGAACAGAAGAAAGGGAATAGAGAGAAATACTGGATGAGAAGGGAAGTGGAGCGGAATGTATGAGAAGGATCCTAGGGGCAAGAAAACAGCAGCACAAGATGCTGTTTTCTTGTTAGATGTTTTAGTTAAAATAAAATAAGGAAGTTGCCATGTATACCCGGAAGCAAGGTTAGACTTAAATGCAAAAATATACTTGGAGTAAATTGAAAATGGAGAGTAGTCGTCGGATGCCCTGTATCTAAATACCCTGAAACCGCAACTCTTCAATAATTCATATACATGAATTGCAGTTACCAGTCATCGATTTTTTGCTGCAAACTTTTGTGGACTATGCCATAACCGGCATGTGTGGTTGTAGATAGCTGTAAAATTATGGTAATTTCTCATAATAAATATCGAAAATCTAAATCTACATCAAGCCATTATATCCAGTTTAGTGGAGAGAGCGACTGAACGAAAGTTCATAATCCACACAAGCTATTTATGTGATGTAGTGGCGGAAAATAAATACAAGTTAATGAAGAGGCAAATAATGTATGATGCGATTTTCATGATTGTAATTAAATTTACATTTGTTTCAGAGGTGCTTTGCACAATTGATGTCTTGGAGCTGGAGATGCCGAGGTATGCAATCAGGGGTGGTGATGTGATTCTGAAGTGCAGACACAGCGTGTCACCTGAACAGCTTCACAAAGTGGAATGGCGTAAAGGAGACACCAAAATATTTCAGTACATCAAAGGCAGGAAACCGCCATTTCGATATTTTTCCATGGCAGGCGCAGAACTCAATGTACGTTTCTTACCAATCTATTTAATTGCATTTTTGTGCTTTGTGTACGTTTTAAATTACTTTTATACAGAATGTCTCATGTTCTATTTTAATTCTGATGAATACCATTAAACGTAAAGTCCATAAATATCGGGTAGGTAGACAATATACGATAGACAATATAACTTTATTATTTTAAATGAAACACTATCTATTTTATTGTATTTTTGAATATCTCAAAGTTAAACTTTCAAAGTTGATGTCTATTGAGTATTTAAATTTCTTGTTGGCACTAAGTGGCGGTTTTTGAAACTTCTAGTGATCTAGTCTTGTTCGTTTTATTTCGTTGTATTATATAATAGTTGGTTATAATATAACCCAACTATCTATATAATTGTGCAATTTTTTTAAGCAGGGAACAAGAAAGTTGGATGCTGGTGGCCAAAATATATTTAAATACATAATATTGAGTGTTATGTTCAATACATTAACGAAATTACTTTTCATATAGAATTTTAAAATGTATATTTATTTCCTGCATCGCCCGCTATTACCGCTAACAAATACTAATTTAAGTAAACTGGGAACCCACTCAAAAGTATATAAAAGAATTTCAAAAGTCTACGTTAAACAGTTCTTTATAAAAAAAATCAGCTTCCTGAATATCCGCTGCACCAATTTCACCTCTTTTTTTTATTTATTGAATTTATCTTATATATTTATTGGATTATCTATTTATTTATTTATGGAAAACTGTTCAACAGTTCAATTTGCGAATCCCTTATAGTCTATAATACACTGTAATCAACTTGAAACGGATTATGCTGAAGCAACTTATAGTTTATGCTTCATGTTTTAAATAACAAGATTACATTTTAAGACAAATTAAGTGCATCAGTAATATAAATAATTTCTTAAAAGATTAGTTTAGATGAAAAATAAAGTTTCAAGTTTTTTTTTACATCAAAAAACTTATTGTAAGTTGATTTCTGATTTTACTTCTCTCGTACAGAAAGTATTGTAATGGTGAATTTTTTTCACTATTATAATTTTTACTTTTTAGAAAGCGTAGATTACGAAACTCATATTCACTAATTTCAGTGTGTCGGTCTCGTTGTTTAGTTAAACCATTATAATTCTACTTTTTCTGACGCGATTAAAACACATTTTAGGTTTTTTTTATATCTGTTTATGGATAATGTCTAAAAAAAAGATCTTATAGGCCAATAAGCATTATAGGCCAACAACATACCAAAAATAACAAAATTGGTACATCTACTTAATATTCTAAAGTTGTAGATCGATTTTGACCATCGTGTACCTCTCAAGTGATGAATGCTTTTTAAAAATCTAGAATTTTTAAACGGTTGAATTTTCATAAATTTTTAAGGGTCAAATGTTTTAGCAATGCGTAATTTGCAACGTGAATACCTGTCAGAAGAAATAATTGATTTGAACCAAATTTTGAATTTATATTAGGGATCCATTGAAGAAAAATCTGGTAAAACTTTCATCCCTTAAAAATAAGCCCTTGTGGCCTGTTTGCCATTCCAATCAATTATTCAAAAATTGACAATGTTGTGATTCTTATAGTACAGCTTACCCACAATATTCCATCAGTTATTTTAGTAGTATTTACATAAAGAGTGATTAAATAGAAGATTACAAACCGACGTTGAAAGTGTTTAATTACTGTTGAGGATGAGATAGTTATAAACGAGGCGCGAAGCGCCAAGGTCAACTATATCGCGAGATGATTTAAAAATATATGCAGATGATCTATATGCTGATGATCTGAAAATCTGTATCGTTAAGAGTGAGCTTGACTATTCTTTTTTCGAAGAGAACCTAAACCAAGCATGTTAAATTGACTCCCGCTCAATGTAAACAACTGTAATGTTATGTCCTTTTCACTATCCCGTGACATGTATTCACGATCCCTACAATCCTACTACAATATTTCTGGTTCTAGCCTCACTAGACCTCCTGCCATAAAAGATTTGAGTGTAATTTGTGATTCGAGGTTATCATTTGTGCCACACAGTCAATCGACTGTAAGTGCGGCTTTCAGACAGTTAGGGTTTATTATTCGCAATGCTGCTGATTTTATGAGCTTAGAAACCCTTAGTACTTTATATTACGCGCTTGATCGCCCCAAACTAGAGTACGCTTATTGTGTTGGACCACCTTATATCGAGTACAGAATGATATTCTTGAAAAAATTTACCGAAGGTGTTGTAAATTTATTGTTTTTCGCTTTACGGGTATGTATCTTCCTAGAGGTTGCTGCCACGTGGAATTGTTACAGAGCTGTCAATTCCACAGTCTTTATAACTGTCGACAGTTTGAATTATGTAGTTTTTTGTATAATTGTGTTAATTGTAAAATCGATTGTCCTGATCTAGTCAAATTAATTTAATTTCATGTACCTAGGCTAGTCAGTAGATCATTTTTTTTTATCGTGCTACGTCGCAAACCATCATGCTGACTTTGCACAAAATGTACGCTGCTTATTGTGGGTGTTCAGTAAGTTGCGACATTTTTTGGTGTTTAAGAACAGATATGGCTCGAGTACAATCAATCGAGTACACATATATAAATATCCAACCGGGATATGTATTTTATCTAGCTAATTTGCGTAACGTAATCCACTAATATTTTGAACGATTTTGAGTGTAAACTTTCACTTTAGTTATTAAGTAAATCTTGTTGATGAGTGATAAAGTACATTTGTACAGGCTTTGCAAATAAGAAACATTTACAATCCTGCAACACTATCTGTTAGGATTGTTTATCCTTCAGCAGCTAGTGCTCAATATATTATTATATTCAGATCTAATTATCGGTTTTTACATTGAAGATGATAAAGGTCGAGTTATGGATATTTCTGGATACAATTGTAGCACTTTCAAAAGGAGATGTGGGTTTTGCTAGGTGGTATCTGTGTTTATGTGGCTCAATATTTGACAATTTCAACCAATAACAAATGTAGATTAGTTCTAATTTTTTTAAATTAGTTTTTCTATACCAGTCTGGAAATCGAAATGTCTCTCGAGATTTGTGCTTATCGCAGCGTCGGAAGACTTACTATATTCGAAGATACTAATATAATGAGCTGTTAGGAATACAATACAAAGGACATCGATATAAGCGTGACGTATAGCTCAAGACCAAATTTTTTTAAATTTGAATTAGACTCTGATGTTTGAAGTAAATAATAAATGGCCATACTTTTCAAATTTAATTTTAAATAGAATAGTACGCGAAAAAAGTAGTGGAACTGAAACTCGGTATTACTAATAACTTGACGTGTATTTACCATAAAACTCGAAAATCTCACAAATGTCGTATGAATACAAAACAATTAATGTGATTCATTAATTGGATAAAAAATACAAAAGTTACACTGGTATGTGGGTTTGTAGCATACAAATTGCTAAATGATGAATGTATATTGTACAGCGTAACAAGATTCAGTGAACTGCATAATATTTGAGCACACATAGAAGGATATATAAATACGAACGCGCTGCCCTTTCAAAACAACTCTAGGCAGTTTAACTCCTTGAATAATTCATCGCAAAACTAACTTGTATATAAATTTACACATCAGGAAATGGTTATTAAGTGCAGTTTGTTTTGTCAAACAATGACAAAAAAACTTTTTATTTATTTATATACAACACCCAACAGAGCAAACTCTAAATTAAGGGTGAGGTAGTACAAAAAAAGTTAACAAAAATAAGGACAAACGAGTGATTAAATAACGGAGTGACTAAATAATAGAACAAAATGACAGAAAACAAACACTTGAACAGACTACTACATTAAAAACTTAAAATACATAGTTTCAGTTCAGCCTTTGCACAACAAAAAGTATCGCATTTATCAGAGATCGTTAAGAAAGCCAAATACATTTTCAAAATAGGTGATGAGGTTAGAAGGTGTGAGCGAGACCTACCCTACACAAACCTACCTACCCTGAGCGAGACCTACCTACACGAACCTCTGGGTACCCGAAAAGAGATCTGCCTGTGTACTTCTGAGTATTATTTTAAAGCTCAATAGGTATAATAGTTTATTATGATGCAAGTGGTAATGCCAATCAATATGTACTAGATTACGTACGTACGTGATCAATACTACGCGATTTTATCATGATAAAATTTTGACGTTTATTGTCACACTAATTTCAAAGTTGTGCAAAAATGGCAATGAAAAGATTTGAAAGTACAAGTTTACCAAAATAGCACTGAATTGTTTTGTGAAATACTCTTGGCAAATACCACTCGTGCTGAAAATTTTATCTCTAAATTTTATTCAAACATTTTTACTCAATCGTTATTTCCGGACAGATTTAATTCGTAAAAATTGGACAATTTTTATCAGATTAAAGCCCTCGAGCTAAAGCTCTCGGGCTTTATCAGATAAAAATTCCCCAATTTCCACTCTTTAAATTACACGGAAAAAACGATTTCGAAAAAATGTTTCAAAAATTTATCGATAAAATTTGAGCACTTGTGATATTACATTCGATATTAGTTTTAGCTATTTGTAGTGCAATTTATTTGTGACTTGGTTAGCATGCTAGCACAGATTAGTTTATTTTGGTTGAAAAAATTATTTTGACAATCCAATTCATGTTCTAAATGTTACTCTGAGAAACTAAAAAGAAGGCTATTATTTCGACAAGAAACCTAGATATGCTATTGTCGCTGTCAGAAATGTTTGATTGTCGCTGTCAAAAATGTTCGATTGTCGCTGTCAAAAATGTACGATTGTCGCTGTCAAAAAAATGAAACGTTAACAAGAATAACGAAATTTAATACACTTAATAATACTTAATTAATGATAGTTATTAACATTGCAATTATTGTATACAATTTGCGTTCCTTGCCTAGTACTTGCACTAGTAGCATTGTAAACTGCATTGCTTGAAATTGTTAGCTTAGCTTATGAATTACAAATGTATTTTGTCACTTTGACATACAAAATACAAACAGGAAAAGATACAAACTGTATACAAAAAAGGCACCTTGATTTTATCAGATTTTATCATTTTAAATTATTCATTGGATTGTCTTGTCGAATACAACTCGTGGCAGCAATCTTTTGGTAATTTTTACCAGTCAGATTAACTCGTAGCTGTTGCCTCTAGACAATCGCCACTCGCGCTGAAGCGCTCGTGGCGATTGTCGTCGCAACAGCTACTCGTTATCTATCTGACAGATAAAAATTGCCGGCAAGATAGCAGCCACTTGTTGTATTATATATGACAATTTTACTCATGTATATATTATGACATTTGAGTCAATGTTTTTCTCGGTTTCTGTCGATGTATGAGCGGATAAAATAAAACAAATTTTTAGTGGATATTTAGTGGATATTGTAATGTGATACCTCGTTATCTCCATGACTACATACACATAAAACTTAAAAATTATAGTAGTCTGACAATACTTGTCAAATTTTATTAATTATCATAAAATGCAAAATGAGTCGATTGATTTCAATTTTTTCATTCACCAAATTTGTCTTGTTAAATTGCACTTGAACTTGTTTTTTATATCGGATATTTTTGGATTTTATTACTCAAACGAGGTTTCCTTTAGGCAATTTGCCTCATCAAGCTGCCATGATAAAAACGCTCGTCCTGCGGACTCGCGTTTTTATCATGGCAGCTTGATTCGTCAAATTTCCAGGCAATCTCGTTTTCGTATAAACTAAAAAATATCCGATAAAAAACAAGTTCTTGTGCATACAATAATAAAAATCAAGGTCGAAGACAAGCAATCAGTAAACAAGTGAAAGTATGAAAATCATTTACTCGGCGAATATTATTAGTAAATTTGTAATAATATTCGCCGAGTAAATGATTTTCATACTTTCACTTGTTTACTGATTGCTTGATTTCGATTACGCGCTGAAAAGCATCTGCATTAGATTATGAGTTCTATAACTTTTTATAATCTTTGCGTGGCAAGAAATATAATAGTGCTCTTGATTCATCTCTTGATTTTCAGTCTGGTCGTTTTCGTTATTGTTTAGCTGATTGGTTTCCTTCTTTCCCGGCATTTTTACTAAAATTTTGGACCCGAACGATGGTACTATAAATTTTGTTTTTGCAGTCGCCTAGAATTTTATAATTATGAGTTCTATAACTTTTTATTGGTTTCCTTCTTTTCCGGCATTTTTACTAAAATTTTGGACCCGAACCATGATGGTACTATAAATTTTGACAAATTTACTAATAATATTCGCCGAGTAAATGATTTTCATACTTTCACTTGTTTACTGATTGCTTGATTTCGATTTCGCGCTGAAAAGCATCTGCATTAGATTATGAGTTCTATAACTTTTTATAATCTTTGCGTGGCAAGAAATATAATAGTTATGTAAAATAAATTGTGAATTGAAATTCACACGATTTGCTACTGATTCTGTACTCAATCTGCTCTTGATCTATCTCTTGATTTTCATTCTGGTCGTTCTCGTTATTTTTTAGCTGATTGGTTTCCTTCTTTTCCGGCATTTTTACTAAAATTTTGGACCCGAACCATGATGGTACTATAAATTTTGACAAATTTACTAATAATATTCGCCGAGTAAATGATTTTCATACTTTTACTTGTTTACTGATTGGTTGATTGCGATTACGCGCTGAAAAGCATCTGCATTAGATTATGAGTTCTATAACTTTTTATAATCTTTGCGTGGCAAGAAATATAATAGTTATGTAAAATAAATTGTGAATTGAAATTCACACGATTTGCTACTGATTCTGTACTTAATCTGCTCTTGATTCATCTCTTGATTTTCATTCTGGTCGTTTTCGTTATTGTTTAGCTGATTGGTTTCCTTCTTTTCCGGCATGTTTACTAAAATTTTGGACCCGAACGATGGTACTATAAATTTTGTTTTTGCAGTCGCCTAGAATTTTATAATGATATTAGTTTTAGCTTTTTGTAGTGTATCAATTTATTTGTGACTTGATTAGCATGCTAGCACAAATTATTTTACAGGGTTTTCCAATTGCATTTCACTATGTATCAATTGTGTTTCACTATTTTTTAAATGTAAATCCCACTTGTCAAGAATGTATCAATTGAATTTCCTTTTTGTCAAATAAATTTCCCTATTTATCAAATGATTTTCCTTCAAATTTTTTAATTTCACATATATACATAATTTTATTTAGGCAAACTAAATAAATCAGAAAATATGACAAACTATATTTAATACATAACATAAACAAATCACGAATATCTAAAAATACTGCAATGTTTAAGAATTTACTATGTACTTCTTCCCTTGCTAGTAAGCAATCGCCCAAGTACGACTTTCGTTCACACACGTTCCGGAATTCATGGCATTAATAACTAGGCCCCGCAGTTCATTACTGACTCTGGCATTACGTGTTCTTTCTTGTTGATTCATTTTATGTAACTTTCAAAGGAAACTATTTTGACAAATACGGAAATTTATTTGACAAACAGGAAATTCAATTGATACATTTTTGACAAGTGGGATTTACATTTGAAAAACAGTGAAACACAATTGATACATAGTGAAAAGCAATTGGAAAACCCTGTATTTTTGTTGAAAGAATTATTTTGATAATAAAAATCAAGGTCGAAGACAAGCAATCAGTAAACAACTGAAAGTATGAAAATCATTTACTCGGCAAATATTATTAGTAAATTTGTTAAAATTTATAGTACCATCATCGTTCGAGTCCAAAATTTTAGTAAAAATGCCGGACAAAAAAAGAAAACCAATCAGCTAAACAATAACGAGAACGACCAGAATGAAAATCAAGAGATGAATCAAGAGCAGATTGAGTACAGAATCAGTAGCATATCGTGTGAATTTCAATTCACAATTTATTTTACATAACTATTATATTTCTTGCCACGCAAATATTATAAAAAGTTATAGAACTTGTAACGCGCGCCCTTTCTGTGATGTTGTATGTGACCGCGATACCCGAGAATGCACGATGTAACTGGGAAGGAGCAAACTACTACGAATACGGTCGGCAAGCGTCACGCTAGGTTTTTTCTGTGTATGCCACGTTTTCTAAAAATATTCTGTACATCATCGTATAATTCTTCCTTAAAATGTACTAATCTTATATTTTTCAATACAATAGTATTAACCATTGTTGTATTTTAATTATATTTGGATTCCCTCCCAGTTTTGCCAGTATTCAGTTGTAATTGGGAAAAGTGTATTACAAATGGCGCCCAACGTGGGGCTCGTCTGTCAAACTGCTAAATTCAAGTTTGGTGACTAAACTTGCTTTTCGGTTTCGCTATTTCATACTGCTTTGACTTTTGTCCCGATTGTGCATCGATCACTTCAAGGCAGAATTATCGTGAGATTTTGTTTTGCATTCTTCAAGAACTTTCTTTTGTGAAAAGGAAGCCATCTTGCATCAAATACTTGTTGTGCGCCGACCTGCATAGCAACCGACAAACGGAAAATATCATTATTACGACGGGTCGAAACGGTACTTCGCGACGTCGTATGCATAACTACAACACAAGACTGACATCAAAAAAGTCTTGCGCCAGTAACGAATCAAGTAAGATAAACCAAATAACAATGGCTATACAAATGAGCCAAGAAAATTTGAAGGAGTGTAAATCGCGATTTTCGGATAAGGAAGACGAGGACGTCAACGCATTTATTAACGCAATTACGGTGTATAAAAACTGTTTAAACATAACCAATGAAAATGCACAAAAAAAACCAAAAAACCGGCCTATACCGGGGGGATTGGTGTCAACTGTTCCAACTAACCAGGTCAATCAACCCATGTGCTATGGATGTCGCCAACCTGGTCATGTACGATCCAATTGTCCACAACGATCGCATCTGAATAATTCTTCAGCACATTTTATTTAGACTAATAATACCTTCAGAAACTTAATTCTAAATAGTACAAAAAATATGACACTTAAATTATTATGAATGTTACATAGAGCAAAAGAAAAAAAAATACATAAAGAAAAAGCATTCTGGGGACGCAGTCAACTTATTAACGAGAGATGGTTTGGATAACGACCCCTTCCAAAATTGTTCGTTTGAGTGCAGCTAGTGAATAGGTAAAAATGTCGATCATAGAATATTGCTCGTTGTACAATAATTCGATTCTGGTAACTAAATTGTTTGCACCGTAATTGGTACGGTGAAATGGAATTGAAAACAAATTGTTTGATCTTGACAGTCTAACTGGTACTTTCAAGTTGAATTGTTGTAAAATTTCCGGGCAGTCAAAAATGCCGTTAAACAATTTGAATAAAAACAAAATAGATGCACCATTTCTGCGCAGTTGTAGAGACTGAATACCAACCAATTGAAGACGAGTTAAAGAAGGAATATCGTTGTAAGGAAAACCATATTTAAATAGGTAATATCTGGTGAATTTGTTTTGGACTCGCTCCAATCGGTTGATGTGGCATGTATAAAACGGAGACCATATAACGCTGTTATATTCCAATGTGCTTCTAACTAAAGAGTAATACAGTGTTAAAATTGCTTTAGAATCGAACATTTTGGAAGTGTGTCGTTTTATAAAACCTAGCATTCTGAAGGATCTCAATACAAGATTGTCGACATGTGGTGTAAAAGACAGTGACTTGTCGAATATAACGCCGAGATCTCTGAACTCTTCTACTCGTTCAAGAGGTGTGCCATGTAGAGTGTAAAGGTAATGTAGACATTTTGATAATTTACTGAATTGTAAGAATTTACATTTGCTCACATTTAATGCCAGTAGGTTGCGTTGCACCAAAGTGATAAATTGTCTAAATAATTCTGAAGTAACGAACATTGGGACATATCTTTAGTTTTACAAAAAAGTTTTAAGTCATCCGCGTACAAGAGATACTTAGAATGCTTAATACATGACACAACATCGTTGAAAAATAGTAAATATAAAACTGGACCGACGTGCGAGCCTTGCGGCACACCACTTGTGACACTGATTGAATTAGACACGCACTCAAATAATTTTACGCACTGGACCCGTTTGGAAAGATAAGATTCAATCCACTTTAGATAATGCCCGCACACACCCACAGCTTTTAGTTTTGCTACTAGCAGCACATGAGAAACACTGTCGAAAGCCTTGGACAAATCTGTGTAGATGCTGTCAACCTGGACTCCATTTTCCAGGGAGTTGAAGATAAAGCTTTGATAGACTGCTAAATTTGTTGTTGTCGAACGACCCTTAAAAAATCCATGTTGTTGGGTGACGATTATCGATTTGAAATTGTTAAACAGGTCATCGGTGATGACCTGTCAATCACATACCTGTCAATGACATAACGTCAACTACATGGTCAATGACATAACGTCAATGACCTGTCAATGACATAACGTCAATGACCTGTCAATGACATAACGTCAACTCAGCCAACCTGGAAGTGCTATCCAGTGATTTTGGTGAGCAATTCAGTAGACCATTAATATGTACGAGTATAAGTGTTTTAGGCCTGACGGGCCTAGCCTACGTCGATTCCGGCGCAAATTGCAGTATAGCTGGTCACAAGATTTACAACTACTTCAAATCGATTCAGATTCAGAGCCCAAGCACTGCTGCTCAACTTAACCTAGTTCTCGCTGATGTTCAACGTAAGATGGTAGACACTGAGACGTTCACAGTTCTGGTTCAAGTTGCTGGTCGAGAAGTGATAACCAAATTTGTTTCGATATCTGGCCATGAAAACAGTAAGACTTTACTAGGCGTAGATTTTATACGGAATGCAGAAATGGTTCTGGATACTCCACGACAAAGATGGAGCTTCGTTGATGATATAAACTTTTACGAGTTTGCTCGAGAACCATCAACGCGTGTTATCGATCAAAAATCAATTGGATTGATCACCCTCCGGGATGATGAGGCTCCTCATTTACCTCAAAATGAAAAGGACTGCTTAAACCATCTCTTGAATGAAAACTATAAAGTTTTTTGAAGAAGTACGGAACCTACTCCATATGCGGAACATACAATACCGAAGTCCCAATTGCTGTGCCACCATACCGATTATCACCTGCTAGAAGTGAAATGCTGAAACAAGAACTTGAGGCCATGTTGCAGAATGGAAAATTGAGGGTGTGTATAGACTATCGCAAGCTCAACGCTATTACAGTTCCAGACCGCTATCCGTTGCCCCGTATTGATAACTTGCTACACTCAACCACGCCTACCATATACATATCCACAATTGACCTGAAATGTGGATACTGGCAAGTTGCAGTTCGAGAAGCCGATCGGGATAAGACGGCATTTATCACGCCTTTTGGTTTGTTGCGATTTTCAAGAATGCCATTTGGCTTGAGAAATGCGCCTGGTACGTTTCAACGCCTAATCGATCGATTTCAATCCGGACTTCCAAATATAACAATGTTTGCCTACCTGGATGACCTGGTAATAATATCGCCTGCGTTCAATGATCACCTAGCTGACTTGTAGGTCGTCTTCAAACGATTGATAACGTACAAACTGCGTGCAAATTGAACCAAATGCACTTTCGCCAGAGAGAAAATTAAGTATTTAGGTCATATCATCAATTGTGATGGTATCGCTCCAGATCCCGGTAAGGTTGCCGCTATCTCAGAAATGGAAGCTCCCCGTAATGTAAAGGAGTTGTTAAGCTTTCTGCAAACCTGTAGCTGGTTTAGACGATTTGTGCCCAATTTCGCACAAGTATCGCAACCGTTGAGCGTTTTAACGCGAAAAGAAGCTATTTGGACATGGGACTTGAAGCAATCGGACGCTTTTACGAAACTTAAACATCTGCCCCGATACTCCGACTGCAAGTGCATACGCTTTGGGAGCATGCCTATTGCAGGGGGAGCCACCTGATGAAAGACCTGTTGAGTATTGCAGCCGCCTGTTAACGTCCGCCGAACAAAATTATACCACAACTGAGCGAGAGGCCTTAGCTGTAGTTTTTGCAGTGCAAAAGTTCCGAGGGTATTTAGAAGGATGTCCGGTCGTAGTCGCAACTGATCACCAACCACTCCGATGGCTTTTGAATTTAAAATCTGCTTCAGGACGCCTGGCGCGATGGCAATTATTACTCCAGAGCTTTGATTTGAAAGTCGAATACCTCCCCGGACGCACCAACGTCGTCGCTGATATGTTGTCTCGACCTTATTGACACGACAACGAGGTCAGTATACCTGTATCTTTAGTAATTGTCTCGCTGCCAATAGCTTCCATCCGTGAGACCCGAGATCGCCAATTAAGTGATGAGCATGTTCGTTCCATAATTGAATGTCTTGAAAATTCTACTGTGAATGAACTGGAATATTCTCGATGGACTGAGCGAGGGTATATAATGGACAAAGGCTGTCTGTATCGTTACTCACCAAATATCGAAAATGAAGAGGCCCAGCTGGTTGTTCCTAAGACTCATGTGCTGAAGGTGCTGCAGGAGTGTCATGATGAACCATTGGCAGGACACTATGGAGTTGAGAAGACGTTAAGGTGAATTCAACAGCGCTATTTCTGGTCTACAATGAGAAAGGATGTTACTTTTCATGTACGAAAATGTGAAAAATGCCAAAGATACAAGTCGACCAATATGAAGCCAGCTGGGCTCTTGCAAACGCCTACTATATCTCAGAGATTTGAGACTTTGGTAATTGATTTATTTGGTCCGCACCCACCTGCAGCTACAGGTGAGAAATGGGTATTTGCTGTTGAGGATACTGCGAACCGCTGGATCGAGCTATTTCCACTACAGAGCGCTACAGCCGAAGCATGTGCCCGATGTTTAGTGGACGAAATCATACTGCGATATGGTACTCCACGACGAGTTATAAGTGATAATGGTGTCGAATTCGTAAGTGGAGTGATGCAACAAGTGTCATATTGTCTAGGTTTTAAACAATCATTAACTCCTTTATATCATCCGGCTGCTAACCCCGAAGAACGAAGAAATCGAGACTTGAAGACGCAGTTGGCCATGTTAGTTGGAAAGGAACATACTAAGTGGAAGGGGGCTCTTTCTTCGGTTCGATTTGCTATGAATAGCGCTTAGAATGTGACTACTGGGTATAGCGCTGTTTTCTTGTGCTTTGGTCGTGAATTGCGCACTCCTATGGATATTCACCACGATTTTCGAGCAGTCGTGGGCAACGACAATTTTGTCACTGAGCTTACACCTCAGCTAAAGAAGATGGCAGAAACATTTTGCCGATCAACGCCGACGAGACGTCGAGAAGTTTTCACCTGGAGACCTAGTTCTAGTGGATGTTCACGTCTTGAGTAATGCCGCAAAAGCATTGACTTCCAAATTTTTGCCAAAACGTGATGGTCCATACGTAGTGACTAGACATGTTTCTCCAACCTCTTACGAAGTAGCCGACCCCAAGAAACCAAACATTGTGTTATGGTGTATATCATGTGTCGACCCTAACTCGCTATATACATGAGGAGTTGCCGTGTGACCCTACAACCTCTATATCCGATACGACGCCGCGGACGCCCTCCTCGTCAACATGTTGTTTCTCCAATCGATGACCTTCTAAAAGGAGAAGATGCTGAACAAGATGTTGAACTTGAAGTGCCCGATGTATATTCCCTACGTCGACGAAGAGGTCGACCAAAGAAATGTTCAACTGATTGTTGTAATCAAATACTGTTAAGTTGTATCTCGACCGGGACGTTACGAGATACAAAGGGGGATTTATGTAACGCGCGCCCTTTCTGTGATGTTGCACGTGACCGCGATACCCGAGAATGCACGATGTAACCGGGAAGGAGCAGACTTCTACGAATACGGTCGGAAAGCGTCACGCTACGTTTTTTCTGGGTATGCCACGTTTTCTAAAAATATTCTGTGCATCATCGTATAATTCTTTTTTCAAATGTACTAATCTTATATTTTTCAATACAACAGTAATAACTATTCTTATATTTTAATTATATTTGGATTCCCTCCCAGTTTTGCCAGTATTCGTTTGTAATTCGGAAAAGTGTATTACAAACTCATAATCTAATGCAGATGCTTTTCAGCGCGTAATCGAAATCAAGCATTTAGTAAACAAGAAAATCATTTAGTCGGCGAATATTATTACTAAATTTGTCAAAATTTATAGTACCATCATCGTTCGGGTCCAACATTTTAGTAAAAATGCCGGAAAAGAAAGAAACCAATCAGATAAACAATAACAAAAACGACCAGAATGCAAATCAAGAGATGGATCAAGAGCACATTGAGTACAGAATCAGTAGCAAATCGTGTGAATTTCAATTCACAATTTATTTTACATAACTATTATATTTCTTGCCACGCAAAGATTACAAAAAGTTATAGAACTCATATTCTAATGCAGATGCTTTTCAGCGCGTAATCAAAATCAAACAATCAGTAAACAAGTGAAAGTATGAAAATCATTTACTCGGGGAATATTATTAGTAAATTTGTCAAAATTTATAGTACCATCATCGTTCGGGTCCAAAATTTTAACAAAAATGCCGGAAAAGTTGGAAACCAATCAGCTAAACAATAACGAGAACGACCAGAATGAAAATCAAGAGATGAATCAAGAGCAGATTGAGTACAGAATCAGTAGCAAATCGTGTGAATTTCAATTCACAATTTATTTTACATAACTATTATATTATTTGCCACGCAAAGATTGTAAAAAATTATAGAACTCATAATCTAATGCAGATACTTTTCAGCGCGTAATTGAAATCAAGCAATCAGTAAAGCAGTGAAAGTATGAAAATAATTTACTCGGCGAATAATATTAGTAAATTTGTCAAAATTTATAGTACTATCATCGTTCGGGTCCAATATTTTAGTAAAAATGCCGGAAAAGAAGGAAACCAATCAGCTAAACAATAACGAGAACGACCAGAATGAAAATCAAAAGCAGATTGAGTACAGAATCAGTAGCAAATCGTGTGAATTTCAATTCACAATTTATTTTACATAACTATTATATTTCTTGCCACGCAAAGATTACAAAAAGTTATAGAACTCATAATCTAATGCAGATGCTTTTCAGCGCGTAATCAAAATCAAGCAATCAGTAAACAAGTGAAAGTATGAAAATCATTTACTCGGGGAATATTATTAGTAAATTTGTCAAAATATATAGTACCATCATCGTTCGGGTCCAAAATTTTAGTAAAAATGCTGGAAAAGAAGGAAACCAATTAAATTCTTGTCTAAACCACTAAGAACATATGGAAGGTCTCACTGAAATTTTGTAGCAAATTTTATGCTTTATAAAAAATGTTTCTATAATGTTTTGCTATATCGTTGCATTTTCGATAGAGAAGCGCATAAAGATCAAAAACCATGTTTTTGCAACTTTTAACTATTATTTAAAATTCATCAAACAATTTCCTCTACATGTAATGTATGTCCAAATGTTCTTTATAGTCGACATAAGCTATTTAAAAAATCAGAATATATTTTTTTTTGTTTAGTGTTAATTTAAATAAATGTTTTAAATTATTAGCTTTGCCTCCGCTCGTGACGTCACATTTGCCACATTACGGCCTGTAAATAACGTAGGCCTCGGTACAACATATTTAATGCTGTGTAAAGGATTTAAAATATGTAATATCACAATAGCTTTGATTACTAATGTCATTCAAATTAAAATATTATTTTGAAATGCCTGTGGCGTTGAATTTAGCTTTAAGAGCTCGTATTATTGGTTTTCTCGAAAATGGATTTACAATACGAGCCACAGCTACTCACCTAAACATAAGTAAAACCACAGTTTTTAAAATAAAAAAAACAATAGGGCCAAGAAGGAACACTTGAAGAAAATTAGGAACTGGAAGGGCAAAAATATCTTATGATGAACAAGATGCTGCTCTAATTACATTTTTTAGAGAAAATCCTTTTGATATTGCTAAAACTGTTATAAGAGAGACAAACTTTCCCGGCTCATGTCCAGCAGTTACTCGCCGAATCAAATAAACGAAGTTAAAAAATAAAGTAGCTGCAAGAAAAAATGTTCCTTAATGTAGAACATAAACAGGCAAGAGTGTTATTTGCTCTAAATAATATTTACCGTGATATGGGTTATTGGCACAGTGTAATTTTTACAGACGAAAAGGTTTTTCAGTCAACAAATAATGGCCATATTAAAGTCTACAGACCTAGAAATACCAGGTATGATGAGAGATATGTGTCCAATACTGATCGGTCAGTCCGTTTTTTCGTTAATGTTTAGGCCTAGATTAGTGTGCATGGGCTAGGAGTACTCTGTATTGTCGAAGAGAGATTCACTGGATCAGTATACAGAAACATTTTAGAAAATATTATGTTGCCTTCAGTACGCAATTTTTTCTAAATAATAATTTTATATTTCAACAAGATAACTGTCCAGTTCATAATGCAATACTTATTCGTAACTGGTTTGCTGAAAATAATGTTGAGGTAATGAACTGGCCTGCCAAGAGTCCCGACATAAACATAATTGAAAATATTTGGGGACTTATGACAAAAATAATGTATCAGAGGAATTTTAGACCTCAAAATAGAATGAATTAGTAAACAGTATTCGTGAAACTTGGGAAATCCTTAATAATAAAGAAAACTTATTAAGTAATTTGTATAATTCATTGCCTCGTCGGCTGATGAAGTCGTCCAAAGAGATGGCGCTATTACAAAATATTAACATTTTTAGTTTAGTTTAATTTATTTTAATAATTTATTAACATAATTTAGTTTAATTGTTAAATAAAAAAAAAATTGACAAAACTCACGTTTAATCAAAAACTACCTACTGCGATAAAATTTTGTACTACACATTTTGAAATTTGATAAATGATAAGCAGGTTTACACATCTAAAAAGTTGTACCACAGAATTATGAAATCGACTGTACATTTCTACATTGCTTGAAGAGCATTATTGCTAACATTATATAATATGTAATTTACGAGTAATGTGGTATTAGTCTCTCTATTAGAGACGTATGCACTTCAATTCATGTAGTTATGAATGAGCATGAAGGGCACCGAGGGTGCGAGTTGTGTTAAGTAGCCTCAAATAAGTGCGCAATGGAATCATAATAATCGCAATAGATTCTGTATTGTATTAAAAATATTCGTCAGGGCTTGTTTGCTTTTATAAACTAAACCAAAATATAAATAATTCATTAATCAGCAATGGAAAACAAAGCAGCTACAATTACCGTAATTATTGCATGTTCGCTAATTAAATAATTACTAGAAAAGTGTAAACAATTTTTTTTTTAATAAAATGATAAATTACGTATTGATTTATACGCAATATTTAATTTTGCTTACAAACTTTGTTTTGTTACGGAGTTATTTTTTAATTTTGCTTTTAGCTTAATAGAGGCCTTTTCATAAAAAACAGCTAATTACTTTATAATTTGAAATACTTTCCAGATAAATGGCGATTTCCTTTTATAGTCCTATAGCTGACATTTCAATTTAAAAAAAATAGACATTATGTTGCTAAATACAACAGGTTAATTATATGTCAGACCAGCACACCTGTTCAAATGGAATTATTTTTAATTTGAAACTTGTTGCCGCTGCTTATTCCACCTTTGAGGCAGATTCGTTGTGTTATTCGAGTTATTGTAAGTATAACACAGTATTTTGGTTTTGAGTTTGAGGGCTTATTTTGTGTAAGCCGCATCCAGAACCACATAATGGTATTATTTAACGAGGAGAAATGTTATTCATGCGGAGGATAAAATTTGGACGCATGTTAATTATATACTTCTCCATTATATGAAAGGCTACAGGAAATAAAGCTACATCGGATTAGACTTAATTAATTAAACTTGTCTTGTAAGGGTTAAAGTGATAATTTCCCAAATATAACAAAAAGGTGTTTCGTTTCGTTTACATTTATGAAACTTAAATGTACGAGTACATTTCTAATTTGAGTAATGATATAGTTTTTTCAATATGCCAATATCATTCGGCCGTGCGATATTATATCGCACAGCGATATTATATCGCACGGATGAGCTGTGCGTTAAGAATTCGACCAATAGCGTGCAACTTGGCAGAGGCCTCTGCCAGAAGCCTCTAGTCCCAGCCAATGAAAAATTTGCATTTACTAGTCGTATTATCCGGAGACAACAAAAGGTAGTCAAAAAAATTGAAAATCGCCTCAAACTCATATTGACTGTTACTTCATTAAAAAATATGTCAAAATAATTAACATTCGTTAGATTATTGTTTGGTCGTGGGAAAAATAGCGTACATAACTCGCTGGAAAGTGACTTAACACATTTCGCAGGTTGCCGCACTCGGCCTGTCAACTTCTCCACTCGTGTGTTAAGCGTCACTTTCCGCGCTCGTTATGTAATATACAGTGCGTCTAATAAAAAACGTTATCAGAGTGAGCTTTGAAATTTAAAAGTCACGTCGAAGCTTGCACCATACGTGTAAGTGTCAGTTTTTGCAATTTTGAATTCAAGATTTCCCTGAAAGTTTGAATAACATGGTTTTTACTAACGAACATAAAGCTTTTATGATAGAGAGTTACTTCAGAAATGGAACAAATGAAAATGGCACATGGAAATATTCTCCTAGGTTGTGTTTTCAAGAATTTGTTGCGCGATTTCCAAATCTGAACATCACACAAAGCAGTCTTTTCATGGCATTAAAGCGAACTTTAGCCAATTTTAGAACTGAAAGCAGCATTCTCAGAAAAAAAGGTTCTGGTAGAAAGCTTAAGCGCACCGAAGGAGTTGTTGATAATGTGCGACAGCGATTAAAAGAAACTCAAACAAAGTCTCTAAGACATCTTTCACAGGAAGTGAATCTTTCTGGTGAAACTTGCCGCACTATCATACGTAAGAACTTGAACATGCGCTCTTATAAACTTCAATGTTATCAAGAGCTGTTGCCAACAGACTTTGAAAAACGCCTACAATATTGTCGATGGTTTTTGGAACATCTCCATAATGATGATGACTTGCTTAACTTAACTTTTTTTTCTGATGAAGCGTGGTTCCATTTATCGGGCTACGTTAACCCCCAAAATATGCGCATGTGGAGTGCAGAAAATCCACATTTTATATCGGAAGCTCCGCTTCATCCAATAAAGATTGGGGTTTGGTGTGCTGTATGTCGGAGTAGGATAATTCGGCCAATATTTTTTTATAGAAACAATTAATGCAGAAAGATACCAAAATTTGATATTAGAACCATTTTTAAATCAGCTTGATGATGAAGAATTGACTGAAGGCCACTTTCAACAGGATGGAGCACCCGCGCATACAGCAAATACAACTCTTCATTATCTTGCTGAATATTATCAGGATCGAATAATCTCTAAAAATGTATGGCCTCCAAGATCTCCTGATCTTACACCGTTAGATTATTTTTTATTTGGACATTTAAAAAATAAAATCTATGCTACTCCAATCAATAATTTAGAAGAACTGCAAAGAAGAATCACTGATGAGTGTAATCAAATAACGCCCCGCATCTTAGAAAATGTTTTTGAAAACATAAAAAAACCAGTGGCATTGTGTTTGCAAGAAGAAGGGCGTCACTTTCAACAATTTTTGTAATTGATTATTATGTTTTGACTCAATAAAATTTTAATTTCTTATGCGCGGCTCACTGTTATTGATATGAGATTGATCGAATATGTATGGTGCAAGCTACGACGTGACTTTTAAATTTCAAAGCTCACTCTGATAACGTTTTTTATTAGACGCACTATACTATTGTCTGCTACCGACATGTGACAGCTTTCAAAATTTCCATGTCATCAAATCTTTATGTCATAAGCACAAGCATTTTGAAATAAACTACTATTTTGATTTAATTCTAATACTCAGTACTACTGTGAACTAAGCAACAGTAAATTAAAATACATAAAAGGCATTCACTAATAATTAAGCTGGGTAACAAATTAAAAATATTTCAAAATTAATTAAAATAAAATATCGTTTTATTTTAATCTAAACAAATGAGTCCGTAGGATTAGTAATTCTTGGTGTTAGTTTTTTGAATCGTATTGCCTTCGCCATCGTATTTTGTCAGCAACAAAATTCGCATTTAGAAAAATGCAACTTTACTAGTTCGACAAAAAAAGATCGAGTGTAATTCGGTAAGACAATTTAATGAGCAAAATTAATGCTGTAGTGTTAATGGTGTTCAAGGGCATATTACTACGGACTTAGATGAATTCATAAACCGATTTATTCTGACGTTTGTCTGACGTTTGTTTAGGGAAAAGATACTGCGATGTAAAAGTTAGTGTAGATTATTAGCGGAAAAGGTAGGGAAATCTTGTCGCTGTCCAAGTGACAAGCAAAAAACCGTCCAGGTCCATTTTCAAATTGTTACATTTGACAACAAGGACGGGTTGGTTGTACTCGAGCCATGTATTGAACAGAGTAATAATAGCGCGTGAAAGTGCCACACGCTTAATTCCGTGTGTCAACTACTGTGATAACTGTCTCTGTTTTTTTGTTCGTTGTCGATATCTTGTCTCCTTGTTCCCCAATGTATCAATTTTAAAATAGAGGTAATATTCAGTCCTAAAAGACATGCGCATTGGAGGCTAATATCAGGCCTAAATGGACAAATCTTTGCGTTCACTTACTTTTCTAAATTAACCAACCTATATTGACCAAACTTTGTACAGTTCACCCTCAATCTGCTAAAAAAAAACCGATAATTTTGAATGGACAAAATTTGACATATCTCAATTATTTATCATTTTGAATTCCGTGTTTTACAATAGCTATTTTTATTACAAGTGAGTAAAGTCTGTCATTTAATTATTAGTGTGTAAAATGGGCGCCCGAGCCAAAGGCTAAGGCCTAAATAAAAAGAGCATAAATAAATTATTTTTGAAATAAAGCGTGGTAGAAGAAAAAAATTAATAAACATAAAATAAATTGTTTAAAATAATTGATCGCAACTCAATTATTTATAGTTGAGTTGCGATCTCAATTACATGAAATTTAAAGGACATGAAGCACATTATTTTCAGAAAAGTTGGAATCTGATGTATACGCGCTAAAGTAATTTCGGTTTAATCTGAGCCATTAAAACTGTTCCGTGCTTGCTCGCAAATGAAAATGAAATTCAATTATTAACTGTTATTCTAAGATTGATTTTAATGAAATGCGGTTTAGTATTACAATATTGCTTCCAATTAATAATTGCCGTGCATAAATTAATTAATAGCGCCTACCGTGATCTAAAATTGTATACTCGCGATTTTTTGTGGTGACAAATAAATTCAAAACTTAAGCAAACATTACGTTATACAGTAAGATTTCATTTAACAACCATAATATACAATCCACAAACCAAACTCAAAACTTCAAAGATAGGTTTTGTACTTGAAATTCTAACCCCCTCAATTAACACAAAAACATATGTAGTGAAACTACATATGTTTTTCTTTCATACATATGAAAACATATGTATGAAATTCTAACAAAAAAACATATGTAGCAAAATTATTTTGGAACAAATATATACGAGTTCAGTTAAATTACAGTTTAACTTTTAATGTTTTGGAATTGGAACACAATTACAGGACAGCAATATTATACATAAAAAGTTAAAAGCTAATAGAAATATTTGGATTCTCAACAAAAAATAAAAGACCATTTTACTCTCAGATCTAACACCACATTTTTTTCTACGGCTATCGTACCACAATAGCTCTTTTGTGACACATTTATTAGTTAGACAATATACCCCTCAGATCTTGAGCTTCTCGTCTAGAACGTAATAAAACTCAATCAAATCAATTCAACGCCGTGGGAAACTTTAGACAAAACGTTTGTAAAAATATAGTTGAGATTTTAATGGCTTACCTGGCATTTTTTAGTTTAAATTTGTTTAGATAAACAAATTTAAACTAAGATATTGACAATAACTATCAACAAGGTAGTGATGACGTATAGCTCGAGATCCAAGCTCCAAACAATATGCACTGTTCATCATTGATAATGGATAGACTTTTACCTTTACACAATATTATATCATTGTAGTATAGGTTAAATAGTTTCCAGGTCAAAATAAATAACATCCGAAAGTATCAATATCGTATAATATAAATATGTTTTTCTCCGATCAGCTCGAAAATGCTATTTTTGCAATGAGTTATCTGTAACTCAAAGTTGTCGTTTTCCGCATGACCAGTCGTTGCTAGGTTATAAACTGTTTACCGTCCGGAAAAGACCTTTCCGGACTAGTCCAGAAAAGTTTCAAAATTTCTAGTTTCGAATGCGTGGTTCAACGCAAATTACTAATCGTTGTTTAGTATCGGTTGCTTGGTTATGGTCGTTGTTTTACCTCCTAATACTTTGTTAAAGTTTGTTATGAATTAAAGGAGGCCATAATATTTGTTCTAATAAATATCAAGCAAACGTATAACAACAATTCCTTATTCACACAAAAATGTTTAAATAAGATCGGAGAAAAATTACTATGTGCAATACGCAGGAAAGTAGTATATTCTCGGACTCTGGTGGTTGCTGGACTCGGCTGGCGCCTCGTCCAGCAATTGTCCATCATCCCCCGAGAAAATTACAAATAGAGATTCTTTGATTGTATTGCTTTATAATATTCATTTTATGGGTGGTATATTGAAGATTATTTCATTCCTATCACAATACTGTACTTGAAATCACAGCTTTCTATATATTAGTCCGACAACAACCCGTTGCCATTTCTACGGGGCCTATTACAGCGATAACACCTCCCGTTGCTATAGTTACTTTATATAGATGATAATAATTGTAATGTACATTTTACTTTTAACCTATTTAGATATCCATGAAACAAAATATGTAAACAATATATTAGCTATTGAACAAATCTGTCATCTCAAAAATGTCGAACAGACGATTTGGAGAGATTAAATAACGTTAAATAATAACGTTAAATAGTATAGTCAATATTAATAACGTTAAATAGTATAGTCACGAAATAATCTTTAAAATACAACTCGGGAAAAGATTATTGTTATCGGTAATTTTGCATTTTAATGCACTCAAACTACGTTTCCTAAAGCAATTTTACTTGTCAAATTGGCAGACAAAAAACCTCGCGTACCGCTCGGTTTTTTGATCCTTCAATTTGACTCGTAAAATTGCTAGGCAACGTAGTTTTCGTATAAAATTCAAAATTACCGATAATAATCTTTTCCCTTGTTATATTACATATGAAAATCGCACAACTATTTAAGCAACCAATAGAATGGCCGCATTTAAGCTTGTTGCTATAGTTACAATTGATCAACATCAATATTTTTTGGAAATATTTTGGAAATATTTAAAATATTTCCGATGTCACAATGAAAGGTGTTGTCAAAATTAATTTATTGGAAAAATTGGTAACATTAAATGAATCCAACAAATATATCAGAAAAACTAATTAAAATTAAAAACACAGTCATTGTAAGTAGTTTGTTGTTGCTTTCCAACGGAAGCAGAAGTGGAAGTCGAGTAAGATAGATGAAAAACTAAGATAGATGTAGAATGGAAATATCTAGTAGTAAAATGTCATTATAATTTATTAAATATTTTATAAAATATAACATCAATTAAGAGTTGTGCGATTTTCTTACCGAATACCATTCGTACAAAAATTAATTCCGAAAATTTTTTATCGCTTACACTCATGCATTAGTTAGCGTGAGGAAATCTGCCCTCGTCTGCGACTCGGGCAGATTTCCACGCCAACTAATGCATTCGTGAGCTTAAAAAAATTTTCTGGAAATAATTTGTGCACTTATGGTATTACATGTGACAATATAATTCATGGCCCACTAGATCCTATTTTCCACACCGAAACTGCATAGCTCAGAAATTATCATATTGGATATAAATAAAAAACAAAAGATAATCGAGTGGATGATATGTATTCACGGGTATAAAATCATATTACTATCTCATATTACTATAAAATATTATTATTACTATCTCATATTTATAAAATCATATTACTATATCATATTACTATTAAGTTTACTTTGTTACTGTTTTATAGTTCGAAATTATTATATTGTCTTGCTAAATACCACTCGTGGGCTAAATATAATTCGACGATAATTGACTCGTTAAAATCAAGGCTGGAGATGCCACTCGCCTTCGGCTCGTGACATCTCCAGCCTTGATTTTAACTCGTCAATTATCGTCGAATATATTTGCCCACTAGTGATATTGCTAGCGAATATTTCATGAGCCGCCCTCACCGATTTTTTGACACCGATTTAGCTGCTCCCACTATTTTTTTACAGTGAACGATCTTCAATTATTATCTCTAATTTTAACTAATAATTAATTTTAAATAATAATTACTTTAATTATTATTTAACAATAATGTAGGAAAGGGACAATTTATCTAACGATCTTGAAGATTGCGAGCCGAAGTGAAGTCGAGACTTCAATTAAACGATTTAGATAAAGATGCTGCCGTGTTGCATACAAGATTTTATCGACTATCACTAAAAGGACAAATCTCCCATATTCATTGAAAGAGAGAAGTTTAATCAGTAAACGACTTTACCTAGTTTAAGAAGTTTATCAGGTAACTTAGCTAATTAGTGCTTCCTTTTAATAACAAAAATTTGATTTTTTCCGAAAAGTTGTCACTTTACCGCGCTAGATCTTTTTTCCATACTTTACCATTAGACATTGAATGACATACCTTAGTTACTGAAACTGATTAATAATCAACTCCTTAGATACCAATGGATTAGTCAAATTTTTATTTGCTGTCAAAATATTAATTTTGTACTTGCAATTTAGATTTACAGATTGAAAAAAATCTTATGTGTATTTGGAGCGCTAAGTGTCTTTGTCGCTCAAAGGTAATAGCAGAAATAGCTATTACCGAAGTTATTACCTGCCTGGACCGACAAATTGACACCTCTCGTTGAATGGCTAATATTGCAAAGTTGTGCTTTCCATATAGGGGTAGTCGATAATAGTATAGTTAATGCTGTGAAGCAAGCATTGGAAGTCAGTAATTTCCCACGAGCATAAATGTTTGTGAAACCACGTCACTAGCTAAGTTTCTTTGACCTGTACTACAATCAGAATATTGTAGTACAATTCAAAGTATACCCATTGCCAATGAACAGCGCGAATATACGTATAATGTAGTATGTTCTCTAACCAATGTATGCATTAAAAATTAGCTCTTTTACTATAGCCTTAGAAAAGAAATACGTAATTATGCCTCCCACATATTTTTAACATTTTCTTCAAATGTAAGACCTATTTCATAGAAAAATATTCTTTATTGAATAATGTATTGTGTTTCAATTGTTTGTCAGCATTTGATCGTATTTTTGTAGAAATTTCTTAAAGGTTGCATGTTTTGCCATTCAAACCGACAATTTTTCAAATACTAAAAATAATTAACCCATAAAATCAATTAATACTAGTAGAACTTTTAGTAGATCCTCTTCCAACGTAATTATCTATTGTAAATATGTTGCTGTTCTGTGTAAATATAAATTAACAGCATAATAATAGACTTTGTCTGAAAAAAGGTGATAATTTACATATTGCATTTCAATTTGAACTTAGGTATTATTTATTTTAGAGTTAAAATAACACAAGCTAATTAAATAATTATAATTCTTTGTTTGATGGGATCAACACAAAAAGTATCGTTTTCTAAAAGCAAATTATTTATTTAATTATTTTAATAATTATTAATAGTATGAATTGAATTTATTTGGCGCCAACATCTAGTGGGGATGTTGGTAGTCGCAAATCTCAAAATCTATTAGGAGGGACGATAGCAGAGCAATCGTGGTCATGGTAGTGGTCGTTGGTCAGGGTATATACAGGATGTTTGAGAAATACGTGAAGTAAGACCAAAAGTTCTCTGGCTCAAAATAGATCGATTTAACTTAACTTACCAATATCCAAAGATCATTTTGTTGCTCATTAAATTTTCTTACCGAATTACACTCGAGCTTTTTTTGTCGAACTAGTAAAGTTGCATTTTTCTACATGCAAATTTTGTTGCTGATAGGCAATATTGAAGTTCAGTTTTTTTCGTCGTATTGCCAAGCAACAAAATTCTTATTGAAAAATTACAACTTTACATTCGACAATACAAAAGCACTTGTGTAATTACATCTGATAGTAGCACATGTTACTTAAATATTATGATTGTATATTTGTTATAATGACCTTTAAATAATTACCTAAACTTTTCTCATAATTCGAAAAGATAACAATCTTTATCCTGTTATTTTGTTATTTCATATATCCTCTATAGAGATACAACTATAGAATGCCGTTTCCTCTGTAATTTTATTTATTGTGTCTCTTTAATGGGCTTTAGAGTGCAATCGAAGACATTTTTATTAGAACAATGGAAAGATTCGGTGACTAGATTCGCAAACTAAAACTCGCTTAAAATAACTATTGACGATGTCATTTTATATTAAATAAGTACCTACTTGTGAGCGTTCTGGAAATCGTGCTTTGAAGCATCAAGTATTTCACGCAGGTAATATACATTCAACTACTTATTTAATGTAAAAGCACTGACTTTTTTCGCCCTTGTATTTTAACACAAAATACGAGAGACGATATTATTTTAATACTTTCTGATAAGATGTCTTCTACGGATTTTTACATAATTTACGTATACAACTGATTGTTATGTATGGGGTACAAAACACACGGTTTTATACCTCATGCAATAAATTAGAGCTGTGTAAGCTGGGTGCAAGTAACACAGCTGACTTTATTGTGCTTGGTCAGTTCTTTATTAATATTGTATATTTACTTCATATTTGAAGGAAAATAAATTTAATATCAAGGTTATGATGTGATTTTAATTGGATTAATTTTGTTTTACAACGTATTGATCTTCCAAGTGTCTGAAATTTATTTTCATAAAGTAAATTTTAACTCTCAGGATGAATCTAATGAGATATATGAAACTGAATAATCTTCATGTTTTCAGATTTCAAAAACAATTTCCTGGAATATTAGAGAATTGTTGTAAACGAGTTTCATATTCTCGGATGTAGCTGTTTGATCAATTTAATATGTTACCTTCATTTTAATAGATTGATGCTAGAGGCTGTTTACTACGAGGTATTTAATGCGTTTGAAAAGTTTTAAACCACTGAAAACTATATTTGCTGATGCAAATGGTTGGACCTATCTCATCACGCCATTCTTGATCATTTCTTGATACCCTTCCGTTATTTCAAATATATAAAGATAAACGATTGGTGGTTTTTAGAAATTCAGAGCATTTGCAATTAATTTTAGAAGTTTTATGATGTGTAAAATAAACAGTAAAAGTGGCAATGGTTAAACCGGAAACCTATTATTACTTCCGGTTTATTTGATCAATAAATCTTTCCAGGAAATTCTGGGAAGAGAAAACTACTTCCACTCTAATCATAAAACTTATATTATTTTTTTCTAGTCGCGTAAGCACCACAATACCAAAAACCATGTTTAGAAATCTTATAAACCTGCGCATTTCAAGCCAAAAATATGCCTAAATGAGCAAAATTGGTAAATCCTCTTACTCTTTTAGAGTATTCAAATTTTGTACACTTGCCAGGTTCACAAAATTCAAAAATATAGAAAATGTCAACATCAACTAATTTTGATAGATAACTTAAAATGGACATTTAAAGATATTATGAACTTAGCATTTCAGCATATTTTCAGATATAACACCACAAGTGGCTGCAATCTTGCCGGCCATTTTTATTTTTATGTTTATCTGTCAGATAACGAGTGGCTGTTGTAACGGCAATCGCTACGAGCGCTTCATCACGAGTGGCTATTGCAATAACAATCACTACGAGCGCTTCAGCGCCAGTGGTGTTTAGTCTAATTGCAAGCCTCGGCTATAAGCCTACAGCTGTAATGAATATCATTCCCACCTCGGTTGTAATATACTATTTTTTGTCTAATGGTAAAATTTAGAACATAAATTGGATTGTCATGTAAATCGATCGAATTATTTGAGCATAATGGATTAACAATCATACTACAATTTATTTCGTGTATGTGTGTTTCCTAGATTTTTAATTTTAAGCCAACTTCTATTACTTGAAATCATTTTGCTTTAGTTATAATGAAACGTAAGTTTATGCATAAATGTCTAGCGAGCTAGTTTGGTATTCATCTCATATAGCCATAGAAGAAGGTAGAGTTACTGAACGTGAAAGAATTTTGTTATTATACATATATTTTGTTGCAGAAAACCCACAGTAGTGAAAAACAAATTCAGCTGTCCAAATTGGATTTTCCAGCATCAGGTACATACTCTTGCGTCGTCTCTACAGAGACACCCATATTTACTCAAGATTCTGAGCGCAAAGATCTCATAGTTATTGGTAAGTACATAAAGCTCAATACAAGTTCAAAGTTTATTTAATTTGTTAAATAAATTTAAGTTGTGAATAAAAAATCGAATTATCATTCATACTAAATGATTGCCAATAGTAATTCAATAAATTTAATGAAAGTTAATTTGGTAGTCAAGTTTTTTATGCAAAATATAGAATATTTTATCTTAGAGCCACAAACCGGAGATCCACAAATAACATTTAACAAGGATACTTATGAAATTGGCGAAGTTTTGGAAGCAAATTGCAGTACAGCACCCGCAAAGCCGCCGCCCCATATTACATGGCTTATCAACGATGAAAAGGTAGGTAACTGAACCATAGAAAAAAGCTAGTTAAGTGCATTTATCCGACTTGTTAGATGGAATAAGTCTCAAATCATAGATATACTTATTAAATCTTCCGAGTCCTTTATGTGTCAATTCTACGTCCCAATAACCGCATTAAGTTAACACTATAAAGTTTTATGACAGGAAGAGAATTTAATTAAGAATTTAAATGCACGAAAAGGTTGAAAAACAATTGACAGAATATTAAATTGGCCTTGACATTCGATTAAAGGAACTGGAAATTACACCAACTTTTTCTTCAGTCCGACTTGCAAGCTTTAATTTGGGCGAACCTTGGTTGAAAGAACTTGGCCGAGTTTTTCTAACGTACGTTTTTAAATAAAGTAACGTTATTTAGAAAAAAAACACTCATTGGGCTGAGCTGATTCGACAAATTGAACATTGTGTAAATTCTGAACCAAATAATTTTCGTTTTCCTATTTGTACATATGTTCACAAAAACTTTTTTTGTATGCTGGGAGACATCTAATTTAAGCAAAATTTGCATCAAATATTAACAAATCTTTTTACAATACGTTCGCTGCACAATAAACCACAAACTACACAAGAATCAATAAACACAGAAGAAAACCGTGCAACGTATAACAACATATGCACTAATGGTCAATGGCCGCTTATTGCTTCGTCCAAGTCATTTTTATATTTAACAAAAATAAAAATGTTTCTGATCATGTCTATCACTTCATTTATGAGTAGACATTTTCCCCGTGTGCTACATCCATATGTTTGTTTGATCAAAAACTTATAATATAGAAAATGGAGTCTGATCCATGGCTCAAACTAGAACCAAAGTATCAGGTTCCGTACAAAGTAACTCAAATTAATTATTAACTGACACCAAAGATGGTCCTGTTTTAAATTCTGCGTATATGAAGTGGGTTGCGTATATGAAACCGGTGTTATCCGGGTCATGTGCTGATCGGGACGGTCGAGTCGTGGAGCCGGTCCTGTCGAAGAGCCGGTCCATTCAACATATGGGTATAGACGTTGTGGTATAAGAGAAAACATGACATTGTTGATAATTAGTTATAACGTGCTGTACTAAGCCTATTTAGTATCAACTTCCATTTACCACATCTAATGCCAATTTCAGACGTGAAGTCGTAATATGCAAAGAATACTTATAAAAGATACATAGTGGTGTTAGCTGAAGCAGATTATTCATTTGATGGAGTTCCAGATTTTTCTTCTTTAATGTTTAACAAACCAAAAATTACGTAAAAGATCTACTGAGTACTCTATTGTTCTGAGTGTTTAATTAACTTTTGTTTGTGAATTGTAAAAGAATATTTAAAATTACAATGAGAAGATAAATGTATAGAATATATAGTTATAAAATGTTTCGAATGCAGCTAGAAAAGGCCATTTCCTTTTACTGTTTTATGTATTTTTGTGTGTAGTAAATTCGTATTCGTTCTGTTTGTAGTCACATAAATTTATTTCGTTTACAAGCTTGACGTTCATTATGTCCTTTTTTTAGTTTTGCAAGACACACTTAATTATATTATGGAAACATCGAGTGAAGCAATTGCTTTCACGTGTTTAGAGTTTCTTTTGTTTCTAGTAGTACATAAATACACATATTGACCTATTCCTTTCGAATTGTCACTGTCTTTTGCAAGAAATCCAATTTCTTTAACTGTTTTCCTGTAAAATTTGTTTTCGAATCGTTGTATTGGTTCAGCGACATTTTTATTACCAAAATAAACTTTCTTTTAGGTCATGGATAAGTTGACGAAATCGTTCTCGATTGAACCAGTACATGGTCATGGATACTTTGAACAGCGAGCGCCTTCAACAAAACAATTGTCAATCGAAGTGTCCGATTTACATGTAGGAGACGATGGAGAATTGCGATTAACTTGCATGGCCACGATTCCAGGTTTTATTAACAGTTTGGAAAACTATGCGGACATTAGGAATAAAACTGTTAGAAGTAAGTTCTGTAATAGTATATTAAAGAACATGTTTCATAATACCAATTTTATTGCACAAGTTTAAGTAAAAAACGTGACCGAAAAGAGAGCGTTTTAAAGAACGAGTGCAATAATGTGACTTATTAAATGCGTTCATTCTACTATTTTATGTTTTTTTTACTCTTATTTTAATGCAAAAAATGCATTTTAAAATCTAGGGAATTTTATTTTGGTTGTAACATTAACACCTCTAGTTTTTTGACAGATTGAATGTACACTCAATTCCAACATTACAAAAATAAATAACCCTACGGCTGTTAAAGCATTTCTTTTTCTATATCGACACAACTTTTGGTGCTGTTATAGCTATATTTAAAACGTGAAATAGATAATAGAGTATTAAAAGGCACGTTTCACCTTAGAACGGGTCTTAGTTCTAGTTTAGAGGGCGACCCAACGTGGAGCGTTTTAAAGGATTAGAGCAATACTTTTACTCATAGAGCACGTTCTTTATAAAGTTTGTTCATTTAAGCTTGAGTTCTACGTCAGAACGACATTGTTGCTTGTTATTACCAATTCATCATTTCTTTCAGAACGTTAAGTTATTGAATTGTCTAACATATTGCTGCGTAAGTTTTTGTCTAAAGTTTTGCTTGGCCTTTAAATGACTTATTTAAGTTTTATACATACGTGACGGAGAGCTCAAGATCCGAAAGACATACTATACTAATTTTTTCTATTTTACGCCTTTTATATAGTTCGTCTGATAATCTTCGCGACTAGTATTATAATGATGGCATAACAATCCTTTTACTACAAATATCTATATTATGGACGTAAAATAGGAACATGTATTTGAATTTTTTAACTTATTTGAACTTTTTTAGTTGAAATAGAAATGACTGAAGGTCCTGTGGAGGCAATTTCCAATATAAATAATAACATCTCATCAAGTTGTCATCTGTACTCGTGGGCGACAATAGTTGTATCAGTTACAAGTACGTTGTTTGTAATCACGTTCCACTTGATTGAAATTTAATGTTAAAATTAATTTACTATAAAAGTATTGATTTTGTATATTATAAAGCAAGTCCCTTAAGTATGAGTATGTGAAGAATCAAAGCCGCTTTTGTTAAATTAAATTATAAATGAAAATCTGATAATAATGCGCTCATCTCAATTTTAAGCTACAAGTTAACTTGTAGAGTAGAAAAGCATTAAATTCTACTAAAACTGTAAAAACTTATTATATAAATTATTTTTAGCGTGACGCTTATATAGAACTATGTTAAATAATAAATATATAGAAAGAACTATAGTCAAATATATATTTTCGTAAATAGGGTTCTGGTGCTTTATGTAATTTTACAAATCGAACATTCATTTGCAATTTTATATTTTCATTTATATTACGCGCCATGATAGGTGGTTCAAATTAGGCGTCAATTTTTTAACCTTTGTGTTCATATTTTAAGTACCGCGAGGTGGCTAGGTTGTACGGTGATTTAATGAATATCTACTTTAAAATTTTTATAATGTTGAAACAATATGTTAAACTTTAGTGTTTACTTTATTGTACAAGGGCGTATTAGTGTTTTTCAATACGCAATTTAAAATTAATGCCAATTAGTATGAAAATATATCTTTTTTAGTCCCAAGACTACTTATATGACTATGTTAAAAATATATTTCTGTTTATAATGATAATTATTTCCGCAGTCGGTAAAAATGTTTCTATTATTGGCTGTTGTGAAGATACATAACATATTCTGAATTTGAATCACTTATACAGAGAGAGAGAGAGATATTTATTGTACTCTGAAAGTTTTAAAATGAAATACTATGCAAATAGCTTTAGCAGGGTAAATGATCTAAATAATTATAACACTATTCATAAAATTAACACATTTTTCAAATAAACTGATTTGATAAGTTGTAAGATGTGTAGGTACCAATAAGTAATGCGAGATTCAATAAAACATGATGTTAAAATATTACATTTTAAATGGTTAATTTTTTTGAATAATTTATGGATTATTTGTTTTGTCTATGCATACAAATTAAGAAAAAAAAATTTATTTATAGATCAAGAATATTGTACATAAAATACGTGTATAATGGTGTTTCGTACTTATATGTACTTACTTATGAATGGAAAAAACTATGCACATATTTTACAATATATTTTTATTTCTATGTTAAAAAAAATGCCTAATATTTTTGAACGAAAATTCAATTTCAACTCGCTCCTTTTACTGATTTGTTTCGACTAATTTGGTGAATTGTAGTTTAGGTAAAAGAAATTCTTGACTCTTAGAACTGTACTTGTCAATTAAAAACTCGAGATAGATGCAATTATTTGTTTCTCATTTTCAATAAAAATTTTCAGCACAAATATTTTTTGTTTACACAAATATTGTTGCTGTTGTTATATAAATATATTTAATGAATATATCCACGTTTCTAATTGTTTATTGTCATATAAAATATATATTATATAAAAGTATACATTTCAATAATGTGATTTGAGTTAAACCAAATGTACATCAATATTTCAAGCCCCACAATCACAGAATAACAATCATTTTATTTTAAGATTATTAATAGACACTTATTCACAATTACTTGATAAATATACAAATATTATACTAATAATAATAGATAAATTTTTATAAATGCAAGGATAAAATACTGATGAATAAATAAATAGAAATAATTTTGTTCCTAAATTTTTTTTAATATTTTGAACTTTTTGAAAGTGCGCATAACAGATACTATTTAGAGACGTTCATAAAAATGAGGCAAACATTCACAAGCACAATAGCTGTTTCCACAATCATTGGGCCGCACTCGCTGCGCTTGTGTGGCCTAATTCTGGACTCACTAAGTACACTTCGAAAAGTGTGAACCAAACACACTTCCCTCGAACTCAAATATGTGCAATATAACCCCGCGAATGCGCATAATATAAAGCGCCAAATTTAAAGTCTCTACTAAATCTAAATCGTAAATTAATACATATCAGTTTTAGCAATAAAATGTAATTGTAGGAAATACTTTAATTTGTTATTAATAATAAAAATATACTAAATGTCAATCAATAAAGTCAATCGTATTAATTAAATTTAATAAAAAAGTAATTGTGAATAAATAATAAAATATTCAAATTAAAAAAAAAGTTTATAGAATACAAAATTGAACGAAAATGAATTAGACTGATATGTTTAGTAGGAGCAGATTTCTAGAGATGATTCTAGAAATGTTTTCCTAGGCATATAATTAAAATGAAAGATGTTTAGTTAAGAAAATAGCTTTATGAAACTGTTGGTAGAACAGTCGCGGCTATAGAAAAATGGCCAAAAATGTCTTCCTTAACAGCTATTGTCTTGTAATATTTAAAAGGGAGCAACAAATTGTCACTTCGGGCAGCTAAATTATGAGAAATTTTAATCAATTTATTTAGTATAATTCCACTTCGTTTTTTAATTCGGAAAGTACCAACATTTATTTATTTTAATAAGTAAATGTGACGACAACTATTACAGGAATATTTCTTATACAAGCTCGTAGAAATGACAATAAATTGCTTTAAAGCAAGAAATGAACAACATGAAAAATATTTTGTAAAAGTTTTGTTTCAATTTTTGCTATAAAAATGTAAATGACATTTTAATTTTCGCTTTATTTGATCGTGTTGTTGTGGAAAATGTACTTTAGAACATTCATCTTGAGTGTTATATATGATTGATATTATATTTAAAAATACTAACTATGTATTAATGTTTATATTAATAAATCTCCTGCATTTTCCATCAGATTTATGTATGTACTAGTAACTAAAGGTAGTAGTCCTAAAAATCCCTCCTCTCAATACCAACCGGGCCAAGCCTTTTCACCCTCGGCAGCTGCCTATTGCGCAGCCTCTAAAACCTAGAAAAAACGCTATTGTGACATCTTAACATAACTTCCAAAGAACGTTTTGAACGTTTTAAAGTACCTGAATGTGTGATAGAGGCAAGTAAAAAATATTTTGCGACCTAGCCCATATTCTCAAAACATTTTATTAGACTTAAAAATATTTAATTAGATTTCTACATTATGTAACTTATTAAGCTTCATATTTAAAATTCTTATAGAGAGTGAAATAAAATCGTATTCTCTATTTCTTGTGAGTGACTTCTATAAGTTTTCAAATTATAGCGTAAATTAAGCGTGAAATAAATCATAACATCTTTCAAATAATTTTGAATTTGTTATATTTTTTATCAAATTTAATTAAAAATGACTGCTATTGATATAAAAAAGAAAAGAAAGGTTTATGGAAAATGACAAGATATATCGAACAAATAAGATAAATCCATCGGTTCCTCATGATTATATTGAAAAATTATCATGGGGATTATATTGAAAAATAATCATGAGAAATCGTGAAGAAAAAACCGACCGACTGCTTACAAAAGCGCTCTCTTGCTTTAGACCCGTGAACTCAATGATTATAAAGGAGAAGATCCGACACTCTCTAGAAAAGGACCGGGCGATTTAGAATCGATTTGCGTGCCATCTTGATCATAGTTATCAGTTGGATATATAAAAAGTCGACATATATAAAGATCTGCTTGGTGAATGGTTTTTAACCATGCTAAAAACATTTTGGTTGCGCGGTAAATTCAAATAGTATATTTTTTAATATATTATTATAAAAGTAAATAAAACGAAAAGAATTTACAATACACATTTTTTAACACAACACATATACATTATAAATTAGATTATATATTTTTAAGACAAAGTAATATTTTATGCATTAAATATCTATAGTATTAAATAAGTATTTACTTTATATAAAATTAATAAATTGTAAAACTAAGACTACGAGTATTTAAACAAAAATATGTTAATGGGATTCTTCTCTTTATAATATTATAATTAATAAATATCGGGCTTGGGACCGTCATAAATTGATTTATGATTATAATTTATAAATATAATTCAATTCGTGGCAGAGTTGCTCCATCAACAAACTCCGGAATACACTTAATGTAATCTATACTCAAAAAGAAAATAAATAAGTTGAAGGAACCAAAAGGGTTTTGATTGTATGTTTTAAAATCCGCTGGAAATGAGATTCCACAATACTTCACTCGTTGCTATGTTAAAATTTCTTATTAAAATTGTTAGAATTTTGAGGCATCTTTTGTGGAAAAAAAATTATCGGGTTACTTAAAAATGCTATTTAAATTTTAACTAGAAACCAAATTTGAAACAAATCTAAACGATAAAGTTGAAACGCGTGTATCAAGGGATTAAAAAGTGAAAATGTGTTGTAGATACTTTATTTTAATGAAACTATTTGAAGCAAGATATAAAATTACCAATATAAATCAATGTTTGAGGTAAATCCTAGCACTATCAGTGTGAGGGGTGTGTTAAAGCTTAAAAACATGAATTGAGGATTCTAGCTTATTTTTGAATAAACTAGTTGAAATTATATTTTAATTTATTATTAGAAAACAAATTTGAAAGAAATCTGACAAATCAAACTATAAGGGGTGCATTAAGGGTTACAATCGTGTGGGTTTTAGCCTAATTTCAATTTAATTAACTAAATAATAATAAGTTAATTAGCTTAAAATTACTACTGAAATCCAGATTTGAAAAAAATCCGAGCATTTTGAATGTAAAGGGTATATTAAGGGTTGAAGTTGTAAAATAAGGTTTGCATCATTTTTAATTAGACTATTCGTAAATTTGTTTTAAATAGTAGAAATCTAATATGAAGAAAATTCGATCCATATGACTCAAATTGTATATTTTGGGGGTGAGGGTGTGTAGTTAGGGTGGTAAATTATTTGTAATCACTCATTATGTAAATATATGTAAAAATTACTGATGGAAAATGGTGGATAATGCTGACATATAAGAATCAAAACTCCGTCAATTTTTGAACAATTAATTTAAAGGACCAACAGGCTACAAGGGCTTATTTTTAGGAGATGAAACCAGCATTTGCTTCAATGTATTCCTAATATGTATGCCAAATTTGGTTCAAATAAAATATTCCTCCTTGCAGGTAGTCACGTTACAAACTATGCATTTTTACAACTTTTTGACCCTTCAACCCTTAATAAAAATTCAATCCTGTAAAAAACTTCAGATTTTTTGAAAGCCTTCACCACTTGGGCTATACACGATACATATGTTCAATCTTTGGTCAAAATTTGGCCCGCAACTTTAGAAGATTAAGTGGATCCACCGAGTTTGCCATTTTAGCATGTTTTTGGCCTATAACGCGCAAGCCTTTGAGAATTTTATAAACAAAATTCTTCGATATCATCAATGGGCAGGTAGAAAAAAAGGACGCATATTATGTTTGAATCGGGTCAAGTAGATTCCGAAATATAATGGTTTAAAGAAACGAACAGACCGACCGTAATCTACGCATTTTATAAAGTAGAAAAAAGTGAAATCTGGAAAAAAAATCAAAAATACAATACTTCCTCTACGAGAGAAGTAAAAATTGACGACATTCCAAAAATAATGAATTGCTATTTATTACCGCGGGCCTTGCTCCGCGACCATTAAGAGTACGATTGGCCACATTAATAAAATTATAAAGAATTACATTAATTAATAATTTTAAAAAATTCTCAGTATTAATGTCGCGGTGTTCGGGACAGGTATTCCAAAAAAAAATATATTTAATTGGGACACTTTCGCAATTAAGAAAGTGCCAATAGACTCTACGTGGATGATAATGAATGGCAAAATTTTAAACACGTATTTGAAAACAAAAGTGACACTTCCGACAAAATTGGGATTACAATATTTAAGACACCTTAGATTTGGATAGGCTTCACGAATGGAAAATACAGAATGATCAGAAGTAACCGATTGGGAAATAATATTACTTTAGCAAGTGGGACAATGATTAAAATTTTTACTTCTCTCGTAGAGGAAGTATTGTATTCATGATTTTTTTTTTCTTCACTTTTTTCTACTTTATAGAATGCGTAGATTACGAAAATCATATTCACTAGTTTCCGTCGGTCGGTCTGTTCGTTTCTTTAAACCACTATAATTCGGAATCTACTGACCCGATTAAAACATAATTTGCGTCCTTTTTTTCTACCTGCTCATAGATGATATCGAAAAAAAAAGTTTAAAAAATTCTCAAACACCTGAGCGTTATAAACCAAAAACATGCTAAAAATGGCAAAATCGGTGGATCCGCTTAATCTTCTAAAGTTGCGGTCCGATTTTGACAAAAAATTAAACATTTGTATAGTGTATAGCCCAAGTGGTGAATGCTTTCAAAAAATCTAGAGTTTTTTACAGAGTTGAATTTTTATTAAAAGTTAAAGAGTCAAAAAGTTGTACAAATGCATAATTTGTAACGTGAATACCTGTCAAGAAGAATATTTTATTTGAACCAAATTTGGCATACATATTAGGAATACATTGAAGAAAATTCTGGTGAAAGTTTCATCCCCTAAAAATAAGCCCTTGTAACCTCTTATATGTCAGCATAACCCACGATTTTCAATCAGTAATTTTATATATATTTACATAGTGAGTGATTAAAAATAATTTACGACCCTAACTACACACCTCCACCCCCCAAATATACAGTTGGAGTCATATGGATCAGAATTTCTTTATAGTAGACTTCTACTATACATTTAAAACAGAGTTACGAATAATCTAAATAAAAATAATAAGCGACTCTCATTTTACAACTTCAACACTTAATATACCCTTTACAGTCACAATGCTCGGATTTCTTTTAAATTTAAAGTAGTAATTTTAACTTATTTAAGTTAGCATTATTTAGTTAATTAAAGTGAAATTAGACTAGGACCCACATATCACAATTGTAACCCTTAATGCACCTCTTACAGTTTGATTTGTCAGATTTCTTTCAAATTTGTTTTCTAATAATAAATTAAATTATAATTTTAACTAGTTTATTCAAAAATAGACTAGAATAGTCTCCTTACACTAATAGTGCTACAATTTACTTCATACATTGATTTATATCGGTAATTTTAAAACTTGCTTCAAATAGTTTCATTAAAATAGAGTACCTACAAGACACTTTTCACTTTTTAATCTTTTCAGAAACACGATTCAACTTTTTTGCTTAGATTTGTTTCAAATTTGGTTCCTAGTTAAAATTTAAAAAGCATTTTTAGCACAAAAGATGCTTCAAAATTCTAAAAAGTTGAACAAGGCATTTTAACATAGCAACGAGAGAAGTACTGTGGAATCTCATTTCCAGCGAATTTTAAAATAATTTGACAAATTGGAGCTAGTCTGCTGAAATTCTTGCCTAGGGTTCGTTTGCTCAACAAACATGTTCAACGTGCTTAAGGCACCGGAGGACTTATCAATTTCACAATTTTTTCCAAAAGACATAAAATTGCAAATTAGAAGGGGTTTTAACGCAGGAGGAAACGCGCCGCAATTAGGGTTAACATTCCGATATTTAATTGCTCTTATGGAGCCAAAGAAGTTTTCCACGGGATCTTGATTAAAGGACCGAATCGTAAGAAACTTAAAACCGTCATTTCCCAAAAGTTTCCAAATTTTGCGGATATTGTCAATATTTAGTTACCAATTACTTAACGAGGGGATCAAAATCAACGCGCCGTCACTATTTTTAAATCACATTGTTCCTAATAGCCGTTTTGCGTCAGTCAAAAACTTAAGATGAGGCTGAACGCAAAAATTTTCCCAGGGATTTATCAATTAGAACGCCCGATTTAAAAGAATTAAATAATTTTAGACAGCAATTTCATTAAAGGTCGAAATTGCGACCTACGCTATTTTGTTCATGTTACGCGGTATTTCTTGAAAGTGGAAGCAACTGGTTGCTTGCGGATTTACAAATTCAATCAATGCACTTGGTCTTCAGTGTATGTTGAAAAAACTTGTAATTGCCGTCGAAGGTTTTTTGCTTACCCTCGGGATTAATATAATGATCAGTTAACGAAGCTCGAGTTCCCCCTACACCTGCATCAATTTCATAACGCCTAACGATGTGTTTCAACTAAGTTTCTTTTTGCTGGCTATCTGATTTAAAAATTAATTTTTTGAAAGAAGGTTATTCCGTATGCCTTTTAATAAATGGGGAGGGTCGGAAAAATGGGAGAATAGGCTTACCGGGAACAATTTCGAAGGAAAATGATTTTAATTCGCGGTTATTACGAATGTACTCTGCGCGCGTCTCATTTGCAAGATTATTTATAGCTGAAGAATTAGCCTGGGCTTGATCGCATACCGTAGCGATTATTCGCAAACCCGTACCTTCGACGGCAACTTTTTTTAACGTACACTAAAGATCAAGCATTGATTGAATTTGTAAATCCGTAAGCAACCGGTTGCTTCCACTTTCAAGAAAATACCGCGTAACATGAACAAAATAGCGTAGGTCGCAATTTCGGAAACTCATTCCCAAATTTACGAAACCACTCAGTTCGTCGGAACAAAGATCATGTGATAAACCTAACTTGATTTCGTCCAATAATAAGCAGCAATATCGGTCCACAGGTCTTTTGAAGGGTCTACAACTGATTCAAAATGCTTAAAAATAACCACGTTTATCCGGTTTAAAACGGAATTCGATTTAATAATCGACTTACGCATTTCTTAGAGGGTAAAGAAAATATTGACGACAACAATATAAAGACATCATGCTTATAAATAGCAAGGGCTAAAAACTTTTCGTCTACGGTGTATCGTCGACCCATAAGTTTTAAATTTTAAAAGACGAATTTGGGAAATTAAAAATTGCGCAGCGACCGGATTTAAAAAATTCAAATCTTTATAAAGAACAGATTTGAATACGGTTCTTTTTGGCGTTCGACAAAATAGTATGTTTCCTAAATCTAGCATATATACGTTTTACCTTGGTTGACTCCTTGTATAATCCCGTCGACTGTGGAGACAAATCCTTTGCCTTTTCCACCATAGCGCGTAGAATAGGAAAGTACTCCTTCTTTATACCTGCAAAAAAAGTAACACAACAGTAAACAATAGCTATTTATGTAACAAAACAGTAATGCACTTTATCGAAGATAAAAACACTTCTCGTTCGTGTTGAAAACAAGATTTTTTCCCCACATTTTACCGGGATTTTTTACCGACCGACTACCACCAAAAGAACAACCTTATTCAACGACAGTCAATAGATGATATTTATATAAAAAAGCAACACCTTTTTCGTTCAAAAAATAAAACAATTGCTTCGCTTTACATTTATAAATATAAAGTGAAGGAAAAGGTTTTATTTTTTTAGGTATTTATAAAAAAAAGCATTTATTTCCAAACTGAAGGATTTGCTCCTACAAAAATACACCTAGTTCATAGCAACTTTTGTTGCAAAAATTTTACTCTTTTATCAGGTTTTCGTTCGATATCTCAGTGTTAAAGTTTGGAAGTGTGTATAAATTGGAATTTAAGTTTAAGTGTGTGGTTGCAGTGTTTATTATAGTTGATGTTGTGCATTTACGCTCAAGAAAATATTATAAACCAAGACGTACGCCTCGCGAATCTGATCCGGGAGAAAATTCAGAAACACGCAGAGCAGCTCTGTCCCCCGCCACAAAATGAAAATAATTCTTCGTTATTGTGCAAACCCTGGTTTCCAGAACGGAATTGGTAAAAAATTAGGATGTACGCAGCCCACAGTACCCAGAATATTTCACGAGGTGCTTGACCATGTTGTGGCAAATGCCAGCAAATGGATTCGGTTCCCAACAACCGAAAATCTGATCATGGGGGCCAAAGAGAAATGGTTGATCAGGTTCCATTTCCCATATGCAAATAGCAGATTTTTAATCGTCTGTTCAACTTCAAATCCAATCGTATCAAGCAGAATATTTCAGGTTTAGGAAAACTCGCCGACTCGTATGGTTTATCCAATACAAAAGAGTTAAATCAAAACGCCACTGCCGACGCTGAATAGTTACATAGCGAAATCACAAAGTAACTGTTCAGACATTTTTGAGTTGGAGATTCATTTCAAAATGACTGAAAAAATTCATTCCTTAGCCTGCAATGAGGTCTTTAATAAACGAATAGTACGAACTTATATCCATGATTAAATCATAACAAAAGCCAGCTGAAATGGTTTTTCTGATTTAATCATAATTTGTCCTGAACTGACGCATATAATGTTCGAACATATTAATGCAAAAAAGAAACTCATAATGCATCACATTCAATTTCTAAAATACAAATTATATGGAAAGAACATGCAAGAAAAATGTAGTTTCATATACCTTTTTTTGTTTTGTTCAATAACATGGTTCAACTATAATCAATCGGTCGTTGTTGCCGAATAGAACAATTTGAAAATAGTCATATTGTATATATAATAAAAAGTTGAAATGGCAAAGCAAAAATATGTTTATTTCTGTGAGTGTGTTTTTTAAAAAAGCAGCAGTCAAACGACGAACGAAATAAGAATTTAGTTTAACTGGAGTCCGCAACCAGAAAAAGTAGCAATCGAAAAATGTAAAGCTTCTACAGATAGAGTAATCAACACAAACCAGATCCACTATATAGAGCCAGAATAACGTTATGTTAAGAAATGCAGTTTGGAATGCTCAAACTCTATACAAAAATACAATGCTTTATCTTTAAAAATAAAGTAAATAAAACAGTGTCTTCATCTTAAAGGTTTTACATTGTGTACAGTGGTTCACAATTCCCGAAGGCGCCGCCAACTGGTTTGTACAATGTTCTAAGATATTTGCCTTTGAAATAAAGTTTTACACTATAATTTTTGAGTTATAAGCAATTAAAGTTTCTTATCATATTTGCTCCTGAAAAAATAAATAATCCCAATTAGAGTGATTTTAGTATTCATAAACAACTTGATTAGATATTTTTAGTTTATTTTCTTATATTTTTAGTAATAAACACCAGAAAACCTACTAGATGTTACAAAACAATTGCCTACGGCGCGCATTATTAGTATTTTTTTGCAATATGTAGCGAAAACCATTAGAAAATGTACTAGATTCTAAAAAAAAAATTGCGCCCATTTTCAACCTAGAAATTATAGTTTGTGCAAGGAAAGGTGGCGGTCACGTCATGTTGCGTCCGCATAATGTAAATTAGCCATAAGTTTGTTATTTTGATGTAAAGCAGCCTTAGTAGTGAGTCGCTGCTGGGAAAGGGTCTCGTGACAGTGGTAGCGCAGTCGCAATAGCAAACTACGCGAGAGAATAAAGAAAGCCGTTAATATCGATCGACTGTTACTACTGCATCGATTGTCAAGAGACGCATTTACCCACCTTTACCCACGCATTTACCCAAGGTTACTTTTTTTTACCCAATGTTTGTTAACATGACCATTATTGTGGAATGTGGCTTCATCAGTGAACAATACAGTATTAAAAAACTGTATATCTTCTTGGATTCGAGCAATACCCTAATTATAAAAATTTATTCTTGTTTCAAAATCTAGCTCTCCAAGGGCTTGGTTCAGTTGCACACGATATGGATGAAAATAATTAAAAAATATAAAAATAAAAAAATAAGTATAAATTATTGTTTTCATTTCTTGATCCTATTATTTTTCTCATTATTTGTGCAAAGTTATGAAAAAATCTTGATATCTCAAAATCTGTACGTGTGAGACAGATACAACCAACATAATGTTGAAAGAGTACAGTTTAAGCTTTCCAATGATGTAATAAAATACAGGGTGTATTTAAAAAAATAAAAAAAAATTGAATTGAAGTTTGAGATGTTTGAACGATTTTTTTAAACACCCTGTGTATTTAAATCAAATTATAAAAATTGTTTTAGATAAAGCAAGCCAAGAATAAGTTTTACTTGAAGTTTTTTTAAAAAAATAAAAAAACAATGGGGAAATTACAACATTTTTAAAACAGTATGTTTTTGACCAAAATTTTCTTAAAAAATGCATAACTTGGCAACATTGTAATCTATTCTTTTACAAATCTGGAATTATGTACAGAACCTGCAAAGGTTTTATTTTCTGTAAAAAATACATAGTGTTTTTTTTAAAAAAATAGAAAAAAATTGTGTTAATCTTTTTTGGGATATCCTGTATACTTATAAATAATTTTGAGTTGTAGCAGAGATGACACATAAAAAGTTTCATTAAGAACATAATGTTCATAATGTTTCATTAAGAATCTTTTTTCAAAACTTTTTCATTTAGAAACTTTTTTCGTAAGTCTAACGGTTTAGCGACTATTGACCGAGGCGCGCATAATGGACTACCCTGTATAGCTTCGTAAGCATTTTTTATTGTTATCGTAATATTATTTCTCGTTATTTACGCGTACGGAATTTTCCAACACGAGTTTGACCTTTTGTCCTCTGCACGATAAGCTATCGCAAATCATAATGGATGAGAAATTAAGGGGTTTAGTAGCGGAACGTGGTCAACTAAAGGGCCAACTAACACGCTTTAATACATTTTTAAACAACAAAAATATTAACACGCGCGGCATAGAATTGAGCCTTAGTTAGAAAAAATCGAGACTCTTTGGTCGGACTTTGACAATTATCAATCGCAGATCGAACAATTAGAACCAACAGCTACACAACTAGCCGAGAGACAGTCTTTTGAAGACTCTTAGTTTGATTTAGTAAGCAAGACCAAGGGGTAATTAAAACCCCTAGCTTAGGGGAGCAGGTGAATCAGTCAGCTGTAGTTGCCACAAGCATTACTGATCCAAATCCAAAAAACAGAAATATTAAGCATCCAATTTTATAGTTGCCTGAATTTAATGGACAATATGAAGAATATAGGCAATTTGCCGACACGTTTAAAGTATTTATAGATGACAATAGCGCGATTAACAAAATTCAGAGGTTTTATTACTTAAAATCATATTTAAAAGGAGAAGCCGTGAATCTTGTTCAAAATTTACAGGTGTCTGAAGCAAATTATGCAGTAGCTTGGCAGTTGTTGAAGGACAGGTTTGACAATAACAGAATGTCAATTAATAAACATATTCAGTCAATCGTTAAATTACCATTGATTGCAAATGAATCGGCTGTTGCTGTGCGCGGATTGTTAGATACCTTTCAGAAAAACGTACTGTGCTTGCAAGGTCTAGGTCAAGAAATTGATAAGTGGGACTCTATTTTGATTTATTTAGCAGTTAGTAAACTCGATAGTATCACCAAAAGGGAATGGGAAGGTTGGATAAAAACAAACGAGTTTCCCACGGTAAATGCGTTTATTAAATTTATAACGTCGCGTTGTCACATTTTAGAAACGGTTCGTTCGGACAACAGTAGTCAGAATTTCAGTAGCAAGGTACCTAATAGAACTTGTTCGGTAAACATCAGAAGTGTCAATAACAAATTCTACTCGCACGTAGTCGCGCAAGCTCAAAAATGTGAATTTTGTAATGGAGCGCATTATATTTTTAGTTGTAGAAACGTTCGCGAGTTGCCTGTTAAATCTCGAATCACAGAAATTAAACGCCTAAAATTATGTCTCAATTGAGTGCGAAAGGGACATTTCATTTCTGACTGTCGATCCTCACCTTGCAAAACTTGTGGGGAGCAACATAATACCTTATTGCATATCGGTCGTAGTTACACAGTAGCAAATTATCGCTCAAATATAGAGGAAACCCCACGACGAAACGCATGTTACAATCAATTCGCATTGCACTAATACCTCACAAATTAGTAGGATTGCTATCAACGGCGTTAGTTAACATTGCAGGCTATACTGGCAAACAAATCACGGCAAGAGCATTGCTGGATTCTGGTTCGCAGAGTAACTTTATTCCTGACGCATTATTTAAAAAATTGGGCATTAGCGAACAAAGGGTTAATGTGCCAGTTATGGGATTAAATCAAAATAGGTACGGCTCAAGCTTAAATTTTTTAGTGATACCAAACATAACCGGTCAAGTACCTATCGAATCTTTTCCGATTGACAAGTTTAATGTTCCTAGTAATTTAAAACTAGCAGATCCTCATATTAACGAATGTAAAGCCATCGATATATTGCTGGGGGAATCTGTTTATTTTGACTTATTATGCGTAGGACAAGTAAGGTTAGGCGTTAATCTGCCTATATTGCAGAAATCTAAATTAGGTTGGATAATAGGAAGGCCAATGCAATTCTCACCAAAGCAGAAACTAAAGGTTTGTAATTTAGAAGTAACCTCTTTGATTGAGGATTAAATAGAGCGATTTTAGAAAGTGGAAGAAGGTCCAACAAAAAGAATTTTTAGTATCCAAGAATTAGAATATGAAGATCATTTTCTAAAATATCACGCACGGGATGAAAACAGACGATTTACGGTAAAATTACCTATACGCGAAGATATTAAGTTTTTGTCGATCGAGCGGAAATTTGCTACAGATATTGAATTTAAAAGAGAATATACAAAACTCATGAAAGAACATGAGGCTTTTGGCCACATGACTAAAATTGAGGACCGCATCACGGTGTTATCAAAAATTAGCGCAACCAGTAGCACACCCAGATTACGGGTAGTTTTTGCTGCCTCCGCAAAGTCGTCAAACGGTAAATCGCTTAACGACATATTAAAATTTGGCCCAGTTATTCAAGATGATTTACTAGCGATTTTAGGTCGATTTCGAAAGCATAACGAGGTTATAAAGGAGATATGACCAAAATGTATAGGCAGGTAAATATCGAAGAAAACCAGCGCGATTTTCAACGAATAGTATGGCGTTCGGATATTCATAAGCTTATTAATCAGTATCGGTTAAACACTGTGACGTACGGGACTGCGCCAGTTTCATTTTTAGCAATCCGTTGTTTGCATCAAGTTTCGCATGAAAATATGAATCGGAATAAGGAAATTTCAAACATAATCGTTGAAGACTTTTATTTTGATGATTTAATCACGGGAGCTAATAACGTGGAAAGAACAGTGTTTATTAAGAAAAACATATCCAAAACACTCGAAGAATATGGTTTTGAATTACGGAAATAGAGCGGCAATGCAAGGGCAGACGATAAAGATACGGGACAATTTCAAATAGATGCTGACGCTAGTTCTAAAACATTGGGGATTCATTGGGATTCGGGTAAAGATAATTTAAAATACGTAGTCAACAACCCGGCCATATCAAAAGTAACTAAACGTACAATTTTATCTGTAGTTGCTCAAATTTTTGATCCTCTCGGTTTAATTACCGCGGTAGTTCTCCAAGCTAAATTAGTTTTACCGGAATTGTGGAAATTGAAATTGGATTGGGGTGAATCGGTTCCATTCAATATCCATACCAACTTTTCAAGATTTTATCGTGATGTGAATATAATATGGTGTGATATCGCGCAGGTTGCTATATTATTATGTGACGTCACGTTGGTTCTATTGAAAGTGTAATATTAAATTGTCTCTAGCAACGAAAATTATATTAATTAACAAATATATTAAAAAGAAAAACAAACCCCTTTAATTCTGTACTTAAATATAAGATCACTTACTAACAACAACACCAAAATACTTAATAATATTTTACTATATATTTATTCCAATATCTGATTGAAATAAACATCAAATAAAACCGCCAAACGTAACTTGATTTTCATACTATAATTATCTAGTCCCAACGTGAAGTCATACGCGAAAATGAACGAAATCTGGATAGCTCGGTAGCACACCATATTATATTCACATCACGGGTTTTATAATGAACTAGGACAATTAGAGCAAATAGAAATTGACAGACACGTACTTCCAAACGATAATAAAACTATAGAATTGCACGGTTTTTGACGCATCAAAAGTGGCGTATGGGACGTGTAAAGATCAAGGAATAGTAGTGGTAAAATTTTCTTGGCATTTTTATGCTCTGAATCTCGCGTTGCTCCGTTGAAAATTGTATCCATACCTCAATTGGAATTATGCGAATGTACTTTTAGCGCGATTAGTCGATCACACGTTGAAAGCCCTCAAACTGGATATACCTAAACGTTTTTACTGGACCGATTCACGAATTGTGCTAGAATGGCTGTCAGCAGAACCTGCATCGTGAAAAACCTTCGTAGCCAACAGGGTTTGTGAAGTGTAGGAACTAAAGGTAAACGGTAGTTGGAATCACATAGCAGGTACTGATAACCCGGCTGATATGGCTTCTCGAGGAGTTAGTGTACAAACAATAAAAAACTCTTTGTTATGGTGGAACGGGCTGACTTGGTTAGTCCAAGAAAGACAGTTATGGCCTACTTTAGATAACTTTTCTAAAACCCGCAAACCAAAGGTAATTTGCAACCTTTTAGTTAACTATTTTGATATTTTTAGGAGATATTCTTCGTTAGTCAAGTTACAAAATGTTGTGGGATATTGGCTTAGATTTGTTTATAATGCAAAGGGGGGAACACGACTGTCGGGCAAATTGTCTATTGAAGAAATTGAGCAGGCCAATAAAACCTTAATAAAAATGGATCAACTGCAATATTTTCATTCAGAATAATCGCGTTAAAAAATAAGGCCCAATTGAAATCAAATAGCCAAATATAATCGTTACATCCGTTTTTAGACAAAGAGGATATCTTAAGAGTAGGGGGTAGGTTGCAACATTCTCAAGTCAGCTATAATAAAATGCACCAAATGCTTCTGCCAAATAAACATCCCTTAACTGATTTAATTGTCTGGTATGAGCATCACCAACTTAATCACGCAGGTCATCAGTTGGTACTAGCTTCGTTGCGTTCACGCTACTGGCTGATAAATAGTAGGAATAGAGTACGGTTATTATGCGAAAATGCATTAAATGTTTTAGGTTCAATCCTTCGGAGTTGAATTCCATTATGGGTCACTTGCCGGCTCCGCGGGTCACTCCCACGCGCCCCTTTCAGGTTATTGGAGTTGATTATGCGGGACCATTCGTTATTAAAAATGGCATTACGCGATCTCGCAAAAGGATTAAAACTTACGTATGTATATTTGTTTGTATGAGCACCAAGGCAGTTCATATTAAACTGGCCAGTGACTTGTCTAGCGAATCTTTTTTGAATTGTTTGAAAAGATTTGTTTCTCGGTGAGGATTGTGCACTGATATATAGGGTATTTCAGAACTCGCGTGACATAGAACACCGGCTTACGCCGACGACAACCACTTGCAAGAAAGTGCATGCAAAGAGTTAACTTTTGCTTGTGTAACAGAAATATAAGACTTTTAAATCGACTAATCCCGGAAGGGCAATTCTAAAGAATACTGATTTTTTTTACTAAAGCCGTTGCTAGGTTTTAAAATAACACCAGCCTTCCTAAAATTACATGATTTTATTACGTGATTTATTGTACCCTTGGTAATTTCCAAAAAAATCACACAAAAACAAAGTATGCGTGTAATTGATAGAAATGAACATACAACCCAATTTAACAATTTGGAAACTAATTAGTCCAAAGTGTCTACCATTAACTTGAATGCAGGCCTGACATCGCGGTAGAAGAGAGTCGCAAATTTGAAGTGCATCTACGTTTTGAATTTGCAATACAGCATTATTTATTCTTTCGGTTAGCTGATCTAATAAATTAATTTCTTCTTCATACACCAATTGCTTGAGATGTCCCCACAGTTAAAAATCTAGTGGATTTAAGTCTGGAGACCGTGGGGGCCATGCAATGGGACCATATCCACCAATCCATCTTCCATTAAAATTGTTGTTTAACCAAGAAACGACTTCTCTCCCTATATGAGGTGGTGCCCCGTCATGCTGGTAAAACATTCGATTTTGTAATGCTAATGGAATATCGTCTAATAATGCATTAATAACATTTCGTAACAAGTTTAGATAACCAGTAGCATTTAAATGATTTGAAATAAATTGTAGCGGGAGTAACTGATCGTTAAAAATGCCTCCCCAAACATTCACAGAAAATCTTTGCCTTTTTTTCGTCTTATTACGCGAGGATTTTCAAGTGACCAAAAATGATTGTTATGCATATTATTTATGCCATTTCTACTAAATGTGGCTTCATCTCTCCACAAAATGCGTTTAAACAAAATTTTCATTTTGTTGATGTTGTTGAAGAATTCACCGGCAGAAGGCTACCCGTCGAACTTGGTCTCCTGGGTGCAAATCTTGATATGGGTGTATAACACTTAAATAATGATATGGGTGTATAAGTTCTCATTTGAGCGTTCTCGATACAAAACTTTGTGATGTTCCTAAGCGTGTAATTATTCTTCTAACACTCGCAGTATGTTCATCTATTGCACAATGAACAACTTGTTCTTCTTGTGCTACATCATGAGTTATTGTTTGTCACCTATCCCATGCTCCCGAAGTCTTTGAAATGATCTGCTAAATACTTCAGATGATGGATGTCGTGGTCGATTAGGAAAGCTTCTACGATACTCTCGACAAGCTTTTCTTGCGTTACCATCACAAAGCCCAGAAATATAAATAATATCAGCAAATTCTTCATTTGAAAATTGAACCATTTTCAAAAACTATAATAATAATTCAGCAATTTTACAATTATTTGAATAAATACTAATTTTGTAAACTAAACTTTATTAAATAAATAAATACTAAACTTTTCCGATTTTAACTCAAACGTCAAATGTGTTATATTAATTAAAAAATGTGAAGCAGGCTAGTGTATTTAAAAACCTATGGCAACGGTTTTATTAAAAAAAAAATTATTTCTTGGAACTGCGTTTCTGGGATTGGTCAATTTGGAAGCCTTATAACTTTGTTACGCAAGCAAAAATAAACTCTTTGCTTGCATTTTTTGGCAAGTGGTTGTTGCCAGCATAAGCTAGTTTTCTAGGACCCGCGAGTTGTGAAACACCCTGTATATTCGGATAATGGCACCAGCTTCGTATGTGTTTGTAATGAGCTGAAAGCCATTCATGAAACGTTGTTAGAATTTGTCAAATAGTCTCCAGTTACTTAATTTTTAATAAATTCACGCGTTAAATGACATTTTATTCCACCACGTGCACCTCACTTTGAAGGACTGTGGGAAGCCGCGGTCCAATCGTGCAAACGATATTTAAAACTTGTGTTGGGAAATGAAGTATTACATTTCGAATCATTTTATACTGTACTTACGCAAATCGAGGCTATACTAAATCCCCGACCTTCTTCCGATCCCCACAATTTAAATCTCTTCACTCCAGGGCACTTCTTAATCGGCTCGCCGTTAGTTGGTCTACCAGAAAGAGATGTGTCATCAATTCCCTTCAATCGGCTAAGCAAGTTTCAGCATTTGCAGGAACTCGTACGACATTTCTGGTCTAGATGGCAGTTGGAATATATCACGAATTTGCAACAGCGAAGTAAGTGGCAGGCCTCAACGCTAGAAGGTCTAAAGTCAAGGAGCCTAACTTGGCGCCATTGAACTGGATGTTAGGAAGAATAATGGAAGTGTTTCCTGGCACGGATAATGTAAATCGGGTGGCACTAGTGAAAACTAATAATGGTGAAGTTAAACGTGCTTTCACGAAATTGTGTTTGTTCCCAATGGAGAAAACGAGCTCGTAAACTATAGACTTTCCTGTATTTCTTTATACAAGAATACTGCAGCTAGGCAGTACTGCAACGACAAGTGAACTAGCCTGACGTGTGACGGCTACAGTACCAACGCGTGTGAATTAAAAAGACTATTCTGTAATCATGCAATTATCCTGTAAAATTTGGTAAACATTGATATTGTGTTCTTATTTCAATGTTTCTTTTGCATTCAATTCAGTGCTTATTTCGTTGTTTTATCGCCTACGAGTTCTGACAAAAACTTTAGGGTAAGAATAGGGCTTTTGGGTTATCTATGTTCTACTCACCCTACAACTCTAAAATTTTCAGAATAACCTTCTGATCGCCTTAGAAATGTTGTGTAGAAATTTCAAACCCCTGCCACAAGTTTAGGGTAACCACCCCATAACTGGTATTTCCAGTTTTGTTTATTTTTGAACCCTTTTGCTTTAATTTTATGATGCACATTCAACGCTCCAATCTAGCAATTTTTCACGAGTATCGAACCATTAGTTTTTCTTACTAAATAAAAATAATCCTTATAAACCGATACGGATAAACAATCACAAATTAAGGCGCTAAGCCATAATTCAACCGTTTTACCAGTGACCATCAACATATTTTTTGGTTAAATCTTGTTATCTGCAACCCTTTCATCTTGTCTATACAAAATATTATTCAACCAACTATTCAAACACATTCTGGGCACACATAATCCATTACATTTGGAGACATTGGTTTCTTGCCAACCCCAGAATAACATCATGCAATGTCACGCATGAACCGGCAAAACTTTTTGATTGGAGTATTGTATTCGCACAAAATGATATTTTTATACATCCACTCTCCAATAAATTGATGACTATGTTGGACATTTGATAAATGTTTTAAAAGTGTTTTCAAAGAGCTTAATATTTTGAGTGTGATACCGAATGGATTCCATGCTGGCATATTTCCCACAAATTCTGTATCATAACAGTTAGGGTGAAAGCATGTAAAAACAGTTAGGGTGAAAGCACCCAAATTAGGCTTTCATCTCGCGGAGGTTCAACAAAAGCTAAGGAATAGTTTACTTCTGTCAAACTAGTCAACAAAGTCCGGCAAGCTTTGTTCGCGCACAATTTATCTGAGCAGATAAAACTGTCAGAGTCGATGCATTGTTGCATTTGTAGTGTGTAGCAATAGTTTAGGTAAGCAATAAATAAGTAGAGCAATTGCCAATACTTGCAGTTTGACAATTAAGCACTAATGTCAATATGCAATATGGAATATATAGATTGACTCGTTAGGGTAAGTTGAGTCGACTCGTAACCATACTCTGAATAAAGTACATAGATGAGCGAATTAAGACTGTATTATTAACACCCGTTATTCTTTCAAAGTAAACCTCATCACATGGCGATCTTGCCAGGATCCAATACCAGGAATCCTAAAGTGTGCAGTGCAAATTAAGACAAATAAATCAGAAGATCCCACAAGTAAGAAATAAAGTAAAAAAAATTGGGTAGTCATCTATCCAAGGGAAAAATTATCAATACCAATGGTGCTCAGGCGGGAACTACTGGTACTCAATTAGTGACAGTACCAACAGCAGAAACTTCCTATGGAACGCTGACAAAAGATGTGTTTGGAATAATCGTGATAATAGCTGCGGTTTTAATTATTGGTATCTTCACCATAACGCGCTGCAAGAAAAACTTTAAAAGGCAAATTAGGGCTGAACTAGGAGGGCTGAATGGAGGCTTAATAGTAAGTTATGAAAGTAAAGATTATGCGCAGATGTTTAAGCAATTAGCCGGTAATGCAATGTCCGCTAAGTATGAGGTTAAAGAAATTACCAATCTTCATCCTCGTATTCGCATAGTTGGATTGTCTGAAAAATATTCAAAAGAAGAACTGGTACATTGCTTAAAATTACAATGCTCTGATTTAATTGTCAATCCGGATGATATTTCCTGCATAGATGTATCAACTACAAAAAACAAAAGCTTCAGTATTTCAAACGCTGATTCAATTAGATGCCGAATCATATAAACGTTTTTTAGAAGCTGGATACGTATCCTTAGGGTATGATAGTTGCAAAGTTTATGATGGTGTTGAAGTTCGTCGTTGTTTCAATTATTGTGCTTTTAATCACTCTCGTAAATCTTGTACGAGCAAAACTGTGTGTCCAAAATGTTCTGAAGACCATGAATCAAGCGAGTGTGATGCTATTGAGTTCAAATGCGTAAGCTATTTTAATGCTAGTAAACTTGATTCTGAAATCAAATATAACCATGCTGTATGGGATCATAACCAGTGTTCGACAGACAAGCACAAATTATCACAATTTAAGAGCAGTGTTCTCAACTTAAAATAGCCATCACTGGAAATTAATCAGCCGACTATACAGTCAAATCGTAATATGTTAACAATTTACTATCAAAACACACGTATGCTCAATACTAAAACTAATAGACTCTACAATCTTTCATCTGGTGGCAACTTAACTCACGATATTGTTGTATTTACCGAAACTTGGCTAAAAATAAGCACGTCTAATAATGTGCCATTCGAGTCCAAGTTCACTGTTCATAGAACTGACAGAGATGTTCTGGCTACCAATTGCCACAGAGGTCGCGGTGTTATGCTTGCGGTAAAATCCATATTATCTTCATTAGCACTTATTGTTTATGATCTTTGCGAATCCCTGAAAGCTGTTAGATTTATCGATATATGTTTAGTCAAAATTCAACTATCACAGTCAAAACTTTTTATTTTAGTCCTATATGTTCTACCTAACACACGTACTGAACACTACTCATTGTTGTTTGATGGTCTTGAAACTCTTCACATGCTTTATGGTAATTCCTTAATTATTGTTGGTGATTTTAATATACCCTAATACAACATCAGCAGCTCTTCTTCACAAAGCCCTAAAATCACTAAACTCATAAACTTTTGCGAATTTTAGAATCTTTCTCAAATTAATAACGCTGTCAACATAAACCATCGATTGCTTGACCTTGTGTTGCATAATAGCGAATGTATGCTCAAAAATGCAATAGAGATCCCATTACTTCCAGTAGATATGCATCATTTTCCAGTTGTAATTTTCTATAACCAGCATATAACTTTAAAAGAGCAAATTTTGTATCCCTATATGCTCATCTTCTTCGAATTAACTGGGATTCCTTATATACTAGGACAAATGTCAACTCCGCATGTGATATTTTGTATTTAAATATATACACTAAAATTAAATTAGATAAATCCCACTAACGCTAACAGTAAACAAAAAAATGATACATTTAAAATAATACATTATATAAATTACAAAATTAGATAAAATTTAAATAAATAATTATACACTAATAATTATGCCTATTATATGATTCCAAATATAATACCTAAAAAAATGGCTTAATTCTATTTTTCTGAACCTCAACTACCCTATTTCTTATCTCAATAACAATGTTTCGACTTATCTCTTCTATGACTTCGAATGGTCCAGTATACAAAGAGTCAGTCTTTTTACCTGCTTCATTTTTGAGTAAACTTTGACTTCCTTTTTCATAGCTTATGCTGTTAATTTTCTTGTCATATTCATGTTTCCTTTTAACCTTTGATGCAATTAAGTTATTTTTTGCATCGTTGCATGCATGTTGTAAGCGTTCCTTTAATTCAAGTGTATAGTTATCGAAACTGTATAGTAGATCAATACGATCCGAAACACTGGAAGGAAATTTGCAACATTTACCAAAAACTAGTTCGTATGGTGCATACTTTGTTTCTGTATGTACCGTATTGTTATAAAAAAAAACACCAAAATGGAACCCATGAACCCCAGGTTCATGAATTTTTTGCTGTTTGAATGCGCAAGAAATTTCCTAAACTTTTATGAGAGTTTTCGAGAGCACCCAATGTTTGGTGGTGGTATGCTGTCGAGTTTAATTGTTTAATTTGCAGCTATTGAACATTTATGTTCAATACAGTAGGATTACACAAAAACGAACTCAGACAAATTTACTTAAGTTTATTTGAAAGCCAAAAATGTTTAACTTGTTAATACAGTGAAAAATGAAAATAACCAAAAGTCAACGCAAATTCTTACAGCTTGATTGTTAAGAGTGACGTTTTATATATTATATATATGCAACTGTTTATACATGCATATGACATAGAAGAAGTATACATTCAAAAATAAACACTAGCTTTTGCCTACAATTTCAACACTTCCTCTCAAAAACTACGTGTTTTACCTAAGCATTTTTACTAATTACTAACCCTTGCACAGTCCAATGTTTTCTCGCAATTTTTGAAAACGGGGACGAGTTAACTGTTTTGTTAAAATGTCCGCCAGCTGATTTTCTCCAGCAATATGTTCCAAATTTAGAATCTCTTCACTATATTTCTCGCGAACAAAATGAAACCGCACTTCGATGTGCTTGAACCTCTTCTGCAATTCATTTACAAACAGTAAAACTTCACTTTTAGCTGTTCCATCCACAAGACCATCATCTACGTACAAAGCGACTAACATTTTCTGTTCGTTTTGTCTTCGCACACACAAACACGGATCGGCAGTACTGTTGACAAATCGTTGTCCTTCCATAAATTCCCAAAAACATTTATTCCAACAACAGGGTGCCTGTTTTAAACCATACAGGCTTCGATGCAATTTGCAAACTCAACTGGTTCCATCACTGTAGCCTTCAGGTCGCTCCATAAAAACCTCTTCTTGAAGTTTTCCATTTAAAAACGCTGTTTTCACGTCAAATTGCATTAGTGCCAACTTTTCAGAGGCTGCAACGCTCAATACGGTTCTCACTGTATCAAATCTAGCAACAGGACTGAACGTTTCATCGTAATCAATTCCTGGTTTTTGGAGATATCCCTTTGCTACCAACCTTGCCTTGTAGCGTTCGATTGAACCATCTGATTTATTTTTAACTTGTAAAACCCAACGATTTTTCAGGTTTCTTTCCCATGGGCAAATCTACAGGTGACTATGTATTGTTTTCGCGCAACGACAAAATTTCTTTGTCCATGGCTTCCTTCCACAGTTGTGCTTCAGAAGAGACCATACCAGACTTATATGAATCCGGAATGCCTTCAGCAATCATTAGATAATCATTCAAATAAGCTGGTTTTCGAGATTTTCGTTTTTCAACACGAAATTCGCTTCGTTTATCTTCAGATAACTCTTCGATAGACTTTTCTTTGTCTTGAAACAAGTTTTCTTCCTCTGAATCCAAACTCTCTTGTTCCTCGTCATCTTCAGCCTCAAAAGATTTTTCAGCAGTTTCAGTTTCTAGCAGCAATTCCATCTTTGGTTTGTAAACGTGCTCTCGATCGAACACCACATCACGACTCAAGATTACCTTATGCTCAGCTTCCACCCACACTCGATAGCCATATTTTTCTCCGCAATAACCATCTAGTATACCCATTTGACTTTTCTTATCCCACTTTCGTCGCTTCGGTTTTGGCGCGTGCACAAAACATCTCGTTCCAAATATTTTCAAAAAATCGAGTACGTTTGATTTGTTTCCACACTATAGTTCAAACGGTGATTTATTTGGAATTTGAGTTGGACCCGTTCGGTTTAATATATACGTTGCAGCATTTATTGCTTCAGCCCAAAGCTCGATTGGCAAGTCTTCTGAGTGGATCATGGATTGGGACTTTCAACTAAAGTCCTGTTTTCCCGTTCTGCTGCACCATTTTGTTCCGGAGTGTACGGCATTACGACACGAAAGTTTATCCCGTTTTCATTCAGAACCGATTGCACTTCTGAATTTTTAAATTCTAACCCGCCGTCACTCAAAAATTCTTTAACCGTGTAAACCGCCGTTTTAATTTTGTTTAAAAAAGTTTTTAAACAATCCACGACTTCCTTCTTTTGTTTCAGAAAAAACACTCTTCGGAATTTTGAAGAATCGTCCTTGAAACACACAAAGTATCTAGCACCGCCAATCGATGGCTCCTGCATCGGACCGCACACATCTCCATGAATCAATTCTCCAACCGATGTTGCCCGAACCGTTCGCGTTTTATAACTCGCCCGATGTTGCTTTCCAAGCATGCATCCGTCATAAAACTCTTCGTTTGCCTCAACCTCAATTCCACTTTGTCTTAGAAACATTTTCACATGAAGTGTCGACATTATTCGACTCATTAGCAATAATTCAGGCAATTCGGTTTTTACCAGCGTTTTAAGCTCATCGTTGAGCTCTTGAAAATTTTTCTGCAATCGAGAAATATATGACACAATATTCTCCCCCGAATTAATTCCACTGCTGAAAAATTGCTCCATTAATCGATCCACTCTTTGGCCTGAAGATTGCTCATAGATTGACATCAATTTTTCCCAATTCTTCTGGACGTACCACACGTCGCCGTCAAATCCACATTCGCATCGTTCATTGCATTGCACTCACTAGAATTAATTGAGCCAGAGCATCATTTTTCTTAAATTGCTTCAACATACCCTGATGTTGAGCCACCTCATCCGGTGTCTCAACTCCGATGAGAGTCGGTTCCGTATGCAAACCAGAAACGATTTCCAAAACATCGTGATGCTGACACACTAACTCAATCTGCCTTTTCCACTTCGTCCAGTTTGAAGCAAATTTTATAAGTATAAAATTAAATTAATTTATTTTTAAATTAATTTATTTATAATTGAATTGGTTGTTGATTTAACAAATTCTAAGTCAAGACTAATTACTAAACATAAAAATAATAAAAAGGTAAACATTGAAAACTGAGTGTGAACTAAAGGTTCACACGAAAAATGATTACACGTAAAAACAATTTGTAAGCATTTAAAATATGAGTAATATAAAATATTGGTTTCGAATTGGAAATCATGTGTATTGCACTCTAACTATAGTTCTCACGGGAAGAAGAATATCTCTGATATAACTCCTCCCTTATCAGAAAGGCCCATGCATGTAGAAAAAAATTTATTCATCATCGTCTTCGGTTTGTGGGTAGAGACTCGAATTATTTCTAACTTGTTTTTGGAGTAGTAGGACCATGATTGGAACACCTGGCGTAGAAATAGTAAGCAATGCCAAAAACTATAAACAGAGTTAAAATTATATATGCAGGAATTGACCACACATAAGCAGAATCTATTGGTAGATTCTGAAGTGAGATTGAATGTATTTGTTGTTCCTTTTGAAGTTGATGAATTTGGTCTAATGGTATATCTTTGATGACCAGTTCTTGCAAGTGGCTTCTGTTAGTGGATCTAGGTATCTTCACTGATGGTAATAGTAATGGTTGTCCGGTAATAGCATTTTCGGTATTAACATAGATACCTCAGGGTGTTTGAAAACTACAGTTGATAGGAGGTTCCACAAAGTAAGTGCCCTTAAGAATTGTCAAGTCAGATTTATGACAATCAATTTTGATTTTTGTGTCTTCTGGAAAATGGCTATATAATGAGCAGCATTAATCTGTTGAACGATTTCTTGTTTGATTTCAACTGAAATGGCTTGGCATGTTGTGGGGTTGATAGTTTTCAGTTGGAGAATTTGGGAAATGGCGTCTTCTTGCATTGATAGATAGTTCTAATGGTTTTCCATTTTTGCAATAATACGTTGGATGTGTATTTATGCATTCGTTGTCTTCGTACTGGTAAGAATTTTCTCTCATAGCCAGAAATGATTTAGTAGGAATTAAGACTGTGTTATTTATTGTGGGAATTGAATATAAATGGTAATATGAGTAGACTTCAGGGTACATAATTGGAAAGTGAAGAACAAAAATTATTTTATTGGCAAAATGATAAGACTCGACTTCTAAAATTTCATAGTAGTTGTACATATTTAACATATCGTTTCCGAATAATAATTCATCTATGGAATGGTGCTTAAGAAGTGTTTCAATAATGAAATGTAAATCTTCGATTTTCAATATGCTACTATGTACAGTTTTAAGCCTGGCAAAAGTTACTGCGTTTTCTAAATTATTTAATATTAAAAGAACAGTATTTAATACCGCACTTATTTGATCTAAAGCATTTTTTGCTATCATATATTCATCAAAATCGAGCAAAAAACCGTCTAATTCTTCGTTAAGTTCGTTAATTTTTTCAGTTATCTTGTTTTCGTTCTGTTTTATAAGAGTTAAGGTACTATTATATTCCTCTAAAATTTTGGTTGGTAGTGAAATTGTTTATTTACCGTACCCGCTATGTTATTTTGATTTGTATTAAGAGCATTGATAGCATCATCATATCTTTTGCCATCTTCAGCATCCAAGTTTCCTGAAATATTTTAAATATTGTGCCTAAGCCGTTGATGAGGCCACGTTTCATTCTTCTATTTGAATAAAGATAATTCATTTTTTGTTTGGCAAGGTTAAGTTGAAATGAAATTGAATTATATACATTATTTAAATCACGAATTCGAAAATTGGTTTTGTTCTGAATTACTTCTTTGATATTTTCATATTGGTTGTCAATTTTGGTTAGTTCAATTTCTATAGGATTAAGATCGAAATAATGAAGGAATGTGTGATAGGAAGCTTTTAATTTTGCGTCTCCTAATTTGTATGGTAAAATACCAGGGTTGGAATCTAAATTTGTGATTTTGGCGTCTTCAGCTCGCAGCATTCCTGCTTGGGCCAGGAGTAGGCTGTAATATACGTTTTTGATTAGCTAGTGATCGTTTAAAATTATTTTTATGGTATGCTTTCTCTGGTGTTTTAATTAGTTTATCTTCATTAGTGTTTACAATATGCGCTTTAAATCTAGGGTGAGTTTTATCACGTGCTCTAGTTTTATGATATGCTAGGATTCCGGGGTTATATGAAAGAGATTCTTCTTTATTTTGATTACGTTTTTCTAAAATTATTTCTTTTTCTTGAGATATGTTTGCATTGAGCTGTTTATAAATTTCTTTTGTCCGTTCTTTGTGTTCGGTCATATAATTTGTATACATTTGACTCGTAATATTAATATCAAAAGGAGAATTTGGATCAAGATGACCATTTATAATGTCAATGGGCCGATGTTTAGTGACAGAGTGTATTGAATGATTATATCCAAGTATTGTGTATGGCATTTGGTCAAGTATATTTAGTTCTTTTCGTGTTTGTTTAAGTATTCTCAAATGCTCGGTTATTGTCGAATGAAATCTTTCTATTGCACTGTTTGAATTTGGGTTTAGTGGAGTCGTATAATGAATTTCGATTTTATGTAGTGCAGTAAAATCTTTAATTATATTGTTTTTAAGTTCTGTACCGTTGTCAAGTACTAGTAATTTTGGTAACCCATGATGGGTCATGAATGTTATTAGTCATTTTGTTACGTGAAAAGCTGTTAGTCCTGTTAGTGGATATGCTTTTTGCATATTTGGAAAATGTGTCGACTATAGTTAAAAAATTCTGTTTATTAATAGAAAATGTGTCTGCATGAACAATTTCGAATGGTTTACTTAGAGTTGGTGTTAACTGAAATTTTTGTTTAGGTGGATTTCTATCGTATTTCATTATTTGACATAATTCACAATTATTTATATAGTCTGTAACACTTTTTCTGATGTTTGGCCAGTAGTAACGACGTTTTAATTGTGTTTCGGTTTCAAGAATTCCACGGTGATTAGTTTTGCCTTCGTGGTAGATTTTAATTTTTTCTTCGCGATCGTCTAATGACGTAATATCTTCAAGAACAAGACAGTTTTAAAAGCTGAATTTTTGAATGTATTTGTCAATAATTTGCATAGTCTGGGAATGTATGTTTGATCATCTAAATGAATAGCGAACGTTTTGTTTGATTCGGTAAATGTTCTGAATATTTTTAAAACTTCAGCATCGAAATGTTCTTTTGAAATTTGTATAAAGGTTTTGCACTTGTTTTCAAAAAATCGTATTGTTTTTGGTAATGATGGAGAATGTAGAACATTTTTTAAAAATAATTGATTTTTAAAATTATTGATTGGAGATTCCGAAATAGGTATATAGTCTGTCCGTTTATGATAGGCTATTACGTCATCAATTGTATATGACGCAATCTAAAGGTCTATTCCGATTAACCTGCGGTTCCGAGTCACCAGCGGTTTTTTATGAGTTTGTTTTGAGGGCCCTGCAATTGGCAGGGCTTTGTTTTTGCCAGCAGCCACTCTATTAACACTCGTTAAACTTATTTTGAGTGCATTTGCCACCAAAATTCGCCGAGCAAATTTACAACCATGTTTTTCACTTCACTAGAAAGGCACTTTTGTCCTGGCGAATGTGAACTATACTTTATGCGTGACCAACAAAACGTTGGTAATAAACTAAATGTCACTAAAAATAAAATCTTTCTTGCCCATTTTCTCAGTTAATACCTCATATTATCGCCTAATTTTTATAGCAATATTAATATTATTAATTACTAACGGATTTATGCCTAAAATTAATTGGATTCTGTCGTTTTAATTTTTATTTTAGCGGTTGGTATTAACTACGTCATAACTGCTAAGCAGTGACGTAATAGCCTATCATAAACGGACAGCGTATAGCAAGTATTGGATCTTGAAAGCTAGTATGCACGGTTTCGTTGTCATCGTTCCTATCAAATTCGTCTAAGTTTGGTGTTTCGTCAATATTTGCTTGAATCGATTCAGTTTCGATGGGTTCGTTAGTGATATTAGTTTCGGTTAAAATATGTGAATTACTTAGCGATATTAATTCGTTAGGAGTATTTGAATTTATTTTAATTCGTGACAAAGCATCAGCGTTTCCGTTTAATGCACCTTTTTTGTATACAATTGAATAATCATATTCGTCTAGTGTCTCCATCTAGTCAATTTGGCATTTGGGTCTTTTATGGAAAAAAGCCAATGAATGGGCTTATGATCTGAAAAAATTGTAAATTTTTGTCCGTAGAGATAAGGACGGAAATATTTTGTAGACCAAACAATTGCGAGTAGTTCTCGTTCGATTGTGCTGTAATTTTGCTCAGCCTGGTTTAAAGTTCTTGAGGCGTAAGCTACGGGTTTATCTCGACCTATTGGTCCTTGTGACAAAACGGCACCAATGGCGAACTGACTTGCATCGGTTGTAAGGTTAAATGGTTGTGTAAAATCAAGGTACTGTAAAACAGGATCGTTGGTTAACAGTTTTTTTGCATGTTTCAAAACATTGAATATAAGTTGGAATTAAATCTATTTTTGATTCCTTACTTAAACAAGCCGTCATTGGTTTAGTAATTTTTGCAAAATCTGGGATAAATTTGCGATAGTATCCAAGAAGTCCTAAAAATCCTTTGATTTCTTTAGTCATTTTGGGAATAGGATATTTTGTAATTGCAATAATTTTATCGGGATTTGGTTTTATCCCTTCTGTCGTTATAATATGTCCTAAGTAAGCTGTTTCTTTTTTTAAGAATTCAGACTTATATAATTGAATTATAAAATTTGCTGATTTAAGTCGATCGAAACCTTTTTTTAAGTTAAGAATATGTTCCTGAAGGGAAGTTGAGTATACAATAATATCGTCTAAATAAACCAAGCAAATTTAATTTTGTAGTTCTTTAAGGATATTATCCATTACTCTTTGGAATGTGGCAGGGGCATTTTTTAAGCCAAATGGCATTCGTAAGTATTCGTAATGTCCATTTTCTACGTTAAACGCGGTTTTTTGTACATCTTCTGGATGCATTTCTATTTGATGAAATCCGCTAGCCAAATCTAATGTCGAAAAATAGTTACATTTGCCTAACTTATCAAGGACATCGGTGATATTTAGGAGTGGGTATCTATCGTCAATAGTTTTATCGTTTATTTTACGATAATCAACTACTATTCGCCATTTCTTCTTACCTGAAGCATCGGCTTTTTATGGTATACTACCCAAATGGGGGATGACCAAGGTGAATTGCTTGGCCGTATTATATTTTGCCGAAGCATATTTTGAATTTGCTTATTAACTTCGACTTTGTGAACAAATGGATATCGATAAGTTTTGGAATATACCGGAATCTCATCACGAGTTTTAATTTTGTGTTTAACGTTGTTGGTAAATGATAATGAATTTCCATCTATATAAAAAATAATAGCATATTTTCTACACAATGTTAAAATTTGTAATTTTTCTTCTTTATTCATATGATTTGTTCTAGTTAAATGATCAATTTGATTGTCATAAATTGGTTCATTAGTTTCTGAAAGGTTGATATTAAAAAAATCAAAATTATTTTTTACTGGCGTCGATTTGATGGGGTGTAACAATGTGAAATTTATATCATTGTTTGAATTATTATGAATTTCTACAGTTGCTTGACCGTTTGTTGATATAGTTAAAATTTCGGGAATTACACCGTTTTGAATTACTTGTTTATTAATTAAAACTTCTCCTGACGGTGTTGTTATAGGAATTTTTACTTGCGTGACTGTATTTCCAGGTAATAATTGTTGTAAGAATACTTTAGGATTGGCAGAGAAGTATTTAATATCAATTTGTGCGTGAGGTGTTGAAAATATCAAATCTAGAAAATTTAGGTGTGCATTTAAATGACATATGTGATCTATTCCTAAAAGTCCATCAAAAAAGTTATGAAATTTGTATGAATAAAATTTTAAATTTATATTTTCATTAAATTCTTTAAATGCAGGAATTGTAACTGAAAACTTATGTGGTGAAGAAACAAACGAGATAGTTACAACAAAGAGATCATAGTTTTTAAATTGGGAAAAATATTGATCCACAATTTCTGAATCTAAAAAGGATTTAGTTGCACCGGTATCAATTAAAAGTTTCAATGGCGGATCTTGTACAATTAAATATGGCAATTGTTTATTACAAAATGAATAATTAAATTCAATTACGTTTCCGCTGATTGAAATTGGCTTAATCGAAAATTTTCGGATTCAGGTTGATCCAGATCTTCGCTAAATTCATACTGGATTCCTTGAGGACATTCTACATAATTTGAAGACATAGCAAGGTCTTCTTGATCGATATTGTATTGTTGTTGTATGTTGTACAGTTCTGTTTTGTACAATTCTGTGTTGTACAATTCTTCGGATTGCCATTGGCGACTTGGGCCCGCTTGATATTGTGGTTTATAATTAGTATTTGATTGTCTAGAATTAGTACTCATTGGGACTGGATTGCGTGAGTTAACAAAAAAATTTGATTTCCAAGTATGTCTAGTTGTGCTACTCATTGGAGTTGCTTGTTGCTGAATCGCTTGAGGATTAGGTTTCCACACATTTTTTGGTTTTCCAAAAACTTGTTGATTTGTAGGAAATCGTTGTCGAGAATTATTAAAATTTGGTCGAACATTAATAGGAGCAGATGGAAAAGAAAAATTTTCTTGATAATTGGTTGCCTCTTGATTGGATAATGATGATATTGGTTTTGAAAATATTGAGGTTGACGTTGATTAACAGAGTTAGAGTTATTAAAGTTTTGGTTAAATTGTTTTCCTTGATATCTAGTTTTGGGATTTTGGTTTGTATTGAGAAAAGAATTTTGTAAGTATTTAATATTGTCTTCTTTTCGAATAAAATTTATAGCGTCTAGCATAGTTTTAGGCTCTTTAGTACGAACCATTATACCATAAGGGTTTCTAAGACCTTCCAAAAATACTTGGAGTGCCTGTCCATTATACATTTTTTGTTTAAATTTTCTAGTATTTATATCTACTTCGTGTATTGCAAGATAGTTAGAAATCGTATATAGAATAGCTCTAACTCTATCATGAAAGTCATACGGGCTTTCCGTGTTGGTTTGCCTAAGATTATTAAGATCCAGTGATAAACAATTTTCGTCACGAGGATCGCTAAAATTTCTAATCAACTCTTCCTTGATTCCTGTAATGTTAGTTGCACCACTAATATTTACAACTTCACGAGCCGCTCTTTTTAATTTACTAATAATTGTACGAAAAATTACGGTATTTTGATAATTGTTTACATTTGTAGGATCGAAGAAATGGGTAACAATACTGTTAATACTTTCTAGGAAAAAGTTTAATTCATTCACAGAACCATCAAATTCTGGAATAGTTTCAGCATGAACTTTTGTAAAGCTTGGAACTGACATGATTTCAAAATTATTCAAATTGTTTGGTGTATCAGTTAATAAAATATTATTAAAAAGAGAAATAATATCTAAATGTGATTGTTCGCTTTCGCCAGAAATAATATTTACTTCTTAGGTGGGCATAAAAAGTTCTTCACTTTCGCTAAAGGATGTGGTTGAACTTAAGGAGTCTGACATATGATAAAAAAAAATACTTACAGTACGATTTTCTTCATCGATGATCCAACTGTGAAGTAATCTTGGATGGTTTGAGTCGTGGAGCACAATTTCAACAAACACAATTTCAATAGTCAAAATTCTTCAAATTGTAGAAACGATTGTCGCTTAACTATTAAAATAAAAAAGTTATCCGCGATGGATTCTTTGTGACAAGCCTAACTCGACAGCGCCAATTTGATAAGTATAAAATTTAATTAAAGTAAAATTCCGTTTTTAAATTAATTTATTTATAATTGAATTGGTTGTTGATTTAACAAATTCTAAGTCAAGACTAATTACTAAACATAAAAATATTAAAAAGGTAAACATTGAAAACTGAGTGTGAACTAAAGGATCACACGAAAAATGATTACTCGTAAAAACAATTTGTAAGCATTTAAAATATGAGTAATATAAAATATAAAATATTGGTTTCGAATTGGAAACCATGTGTATTGCACTCTAACTGTAGTTCTCACGGGAAGAAGAATATCTCTGATATAACTAGCACCTTCAAGTTTGTCAATTCTCGCTTTGAAATCCATCGCTTCCATTAAACGACTCAAAAGTAATTTCGTCCAACAAGATTCTTCCACACGTGTTTAACCCTACTTTTTCAGCCACAACGAACTGGGCCCATAACCTATTGAACTTTTATGTTCGAACTCAGACAAATTTACTTAAGTTTATTCGAAAACCAAAAATGTTTAATTTGTTAATACAGTGAAAAATGAAAATAACCAAAAGTCAACGCGAATTCTTACAGCTTGATTGTTAAGAGTGAAGTTTTATATATTATATATATGCAACTGTTTATACATGCATATGACATAGAAAAAGTATACATTCAAAAATAAACACTAGCTTTTGCCTACAATTTCAACAGCAGCATTTTACAGGTTTTTTTTAATGTACTACAGAGAAATTCGGTACCCTGGTCCGTAACAATTTCGTCTGGTATTCCGTACCTTAGTATAAAGATTTCTACAAAAGATTTTGCAACTGTCTCAGCTTCCTAATTTTCCAAAGGGTACGCTTCTACAAATTTACTTAATTCGCATTGTAAAGTTAAAATATATTGGTTATTTTCCGCGTCTGTTTCTATAGGTCCTACAAGATCAAGAAATACTTTTTGAAACGCACAACTAGCTGTAGTTGTAATGGATAGAGGTTCTTTATCAGGCTTTGAATATTTGAATCTTTGACAGTCATCGCAATGTTTAATAAAGTTTTCTATATCTTTTCCCATTCCTAGGGTAAACTTTTTTGATGTTATTGTACGTACGTCGGATACCTGAATGGCCCCCGGAAGGCAACATATGAAAATCGTTAAATATGAGCTGTCTTGTCTCTATCTGTTACGTTTTGTACCCCTTTTACGATGGATACTTTTATACCGGCGTCTTTTAAGTCCTTAACTTTCTTTATTTTATTTATTAGTTGTGTACACATTTTATTTTTTATTACAATTAATTCCGGAATATTTTGCTTAACGCACATGTCTTTCAAGTCTCTCAACGATGTGCCGTAGGACAACGTCGATCGAGGATCCTGAAATATACAAATTATCTGTGACTTTTCGTCATAGATTACATTTTTTACATTGAAATTAAAGTTATTTGATGTCCTTAGATCATTAAAGTCTGATGCAATTCGAAAAAATTGTATGGGCATTTCAATAATTCCACAACTCCAGGATGACCTGCCCTTTCGTTTGAAATCTTAGAATGACCTTTATTAATTTCATCGTTTGATCCTACTATTTTACTTTGAACGCGTGTTAAAACAAGTATTGTGTCGTGTACTTGGTTACTCATATTTTTAAGTTCTTCTGAAATGATTTCTATTCTTGATAACGCGTCAGCTGTGACATTATCTTTACCTTTAATATATTGAATTTCTCTAATTTTTACCTAAATTTGGTTAATCTACTGGATGGATTAACCATCCCAAATAGATACACTAGTCCCAATAGATATTTACAATGGTCTATGGTCTGTGAAAATTTGAAATTTACGTCCGTAAAGATATGCAAGAATTTTTTTTTCTATTGTACTATAATTTTTTTCTGCTTTATTAAGTGATCTGCTTCCGCATGCAACTGGCTTGTCATTCCCGTTTGACAAATCTGCTCCAATTGCATAACCGGAAGCATCGGTCCTTAAAATAAATGAATTATCGGTTGTAAAATTTGGATATTGTAAAATTGGTAGAGCTTGTTGGAGTGATTCAAAAGATTGTTGACATTCGTCAGTCCATTGAAATTTGACACCCTTTCGTGTTACATAATTCAACGGTGCTGCAATGTGTGCAATTTTTTTTATAAATTTTCTGTAGTAGTTTGCGAAAGCTACAAAACGTTTAACTGCGTCTGCATTGTCTGGAATGGGATAATTTTTGATTGAGTTGATCTTTTCTGGATGTGGTGAAACACCCTCCGATAAAATGACATGGCCTAGATACAAAATTTTCTTTTTAGGAAATCGCATTTATTAGGGTTTAGTTTTAAATTTACATCCCTTAATCTTTGCAATACTTTATTGAGATTTTTATTATGATTACATAAATTATTTCCGAAAACTATTTCATCGCGCGAGAAAATCCACTAGGGCTAATCTTTAGACCCATTGGAAGTCTAGTCAGTTGATATTGACCCCTATCGGTGCTGAATGCAGTACATGGTCGGCTGGCGCGATCTAATTCAACTTGGTAGTACCCTTGACTTAAATCAAGATGTGAAAAGTAAACGGCTCCTTCTAAGGAATCTAAAATTTCGGCTACACACGGTAGCGGAAACTTGTCATCCTGAATTCATTTATTCAAAAGTCGGTAGTCGATAACTAACCGCCATTTTTTATTACCATTTTTATCGGCTTTTTTAGGGACAATTAATAACGGTGCCGACTATTCAGATCTAGCTTCTTCGATTATGTTTTCTTGATAACATTTTATCAATCTGCCCATGAATTTCGCTTTTTTGTGCTTGGGGCAGCCTATAGGGCTTTACATACACGGGGGTTGCAGGGTCTTGCAAATAAACTTTTTGCTTATAAGTGTTGGTTACTGTCAATGGGTCGTCCTCTAATTGAAATACATCTGCATATTTGGCACAAAGTCGTAAAGAGTATTTTTCCTCTTTATTCAAGTGATCCATATTTATTAATTTAAATAAACTATCTACCCTATTTAACGATGACGTATGTTTATCGCTAAAATTACACATTTGGTAATTATTTAAATTTTCCACCTTAGGTCCAAAGTTTTTTAATTAGATATTCTCGTCTCTAACGTAAAGTAGTCTAACGGGGATCTTATTATTATCATCAGGCCTAGCTATAGTTCCCGCTACGAATACACCTTCGCAAAGTTCATTTTGTAGTACCACACAGTCCTCCTTAGTTTCAACGCGAAAATATTTAATAATTTCCCACTATTCTGCAATGGACGTATACGAATCGTAATTTGAGTGCATAGGTACCGAAATTTGTTTATGATTAAACCAAAAAGAAAAACCAAACTTTTCCACATTTATTTTTGCGGAATATTTGTGAAAGAAATCCGCACCTATTACACCATGCATACCATTTACAAAATCATCCATCAGCAAAAATTCATGACACACACTTATTTTGTCTATTTCTAAATTAATATTTGCTGACCCCTTCGAAACTACTGACCCCGCTATTCTTGCTATTTTTACATTTTTTCTATAATTTATTTCATTTTTATTTACTAACCTACTAAAAATAATGCTTACCGAAGCACCAGTATCTAGCAAGAATAACAATATTTTCTTATCGTATCCTATTCTAATAAAATTGAGTCCGTTTAAATTAAAAATTACGACATTTTTATTCTTGATTTGACTCCCTTGGGCCTTGAAAAAATGTATCTAATGTTGGAAAAATCTCTTGATGGTTCTCTGGAATTTTGTTCCTGTAGCTGAGATCCTACATATACCCTTGGTGTAAACTTATTAGTTCTACCTGAACTATAATGTCCCATATCGCTATTTTTACCCCTGTTAAAAGAATTACCCCTGTTAACCACGTCTAAAATGTTTACTATGCTCCCTTTGCATGTGATACATGATGTGCTCCCTACTTTGGGCTGGTTCCTCCTCTTTCGTACCGCATATAGCATCTGCCAAAGTGGAGTAATTTCGCGACTTGATTATTGTTCTTAGTTCGGGATTTTGCAATCCGTTTGAAAACGCATTTTTGGCAATTTTTTCGTTAATCGGTCTTAATGTTTGGGTTGCATCATTTTCCCCTGATTGGGTAATCGTAAGATCCACCAACAATTCCTCAATACTCTCCCCGAATTTGTCTACCGATTTACTTCCCTGCCTTGCATTATTTAACTTAACTGATAATACTGCCGGTGACCTTGCAGTCAACAAATGCTTTTTGATATCCGCGATTAAAATTTCATTAGGGGTGTGCTAGTCTAAGCTTAGCACTATCTTTTTAAAACGTAAGTAGTCAACAAAACTTTTTCTTGAGCATTCAACAATACATTATATAACTCAATTCCATCTATCAGTTGCTTGGTCATATTTTCTGAACCATTCATGATTGAAAGCCGTGAAGCTGCCCTTCGAAGTCAAATTTTTCAACCATTATTTCTAAATTTCCAACGTTACTATTCGCTAATTTTTGGGACTCGGCTAAATTATACGCTTCAATCTATTTGACAAGTTACTTTTTACATTTTTAACATAGTGGCTTATAGATTCTACATATTCTTTGGCTTCCTCTACAATTTTAAAGTCATGTTGTTTGCTATTTAATTTGGTTTTTATGTCTAACAATTCTCTTTCTAGCTGATCTAACTTAATTAACTTACGCCTAGTTACTTCTACGTCGCTTCTGCTGGTCTCATTGTCTTTAGTTAGATTGCGGTAGAACACTTTTAGTTCTTCGTATAGGTGACGAAATCCACTTGTAGGCATCTAGACATCACTAGTATTGGGCATCACTCATAGTCACTTCACTGGATCATAAACTTATCAACTTATTTTTTAATACGATTGTCTGCACTAAACTGATGCACTAAACTTGATCTCTGCTTTTTGAAAGTTCGTACGCTAGTTTATTTATTTATTTAACTTACACTACCCAAACAGCTTACGCCAGATAAAGGGTAAGATCAACAGTACAAGATATATACAAAAACTAATAAAGTATGTGAGAACAACAATGATTACAACAGTAATAATAACAAATCTTAGAAATAATATATGTATAGATAATATGTGAAATATGAGTATAAGTGTAATGTGGGCCATATGTGTAATGTGTGTATATGTAAAATATGACATATTCATATCAATTCACTAAGCTTCTTGCTATAAGCAATCTTGCTAAATTTTGGATTTTGTGACGTCATAGCAATATTACTAAACATTTCAATTCACTAACTAAATTTATGACAATACTAGCTGTCAATTGAGCAAGTTTTTGCCCGAACAACATTTGAGCAATAGTTAAACAAAAAACGTATTCTGTATGCCAAAATTAGCAATTTATGATGTCAAACAGTCAATAATTATTGCAAAACTGGCAAGTCACATAAACCTGTTGCTATAATTATAGTTTTAATCTTTTTCAAGTAAAAAATAGTTTTAAAATGTATCCGATTGGTGGTCATTTCCATTTATTATTTGTTAATGAAGCGGAGAATATTGCAATTCGGTAAGTAAAATATTTTAGTGTATTATTCAATGATGTTCAAAAACATCCTATTCAAGTAATAGACTCAGGCTAGAATATAGAAGAATTCGGGACACCAGTGATCCATTTCAAGTTTCTGACTTTTTATTCATTAAATTATATAGACTACCAAAATTATTAGTGGGAAATCTAATAGAAGAAATACGTGAAATTTCGCCACCTCCAGTTCGAAACACTTCAATTCCTCTTCACATACAAGTTTAAAATTAAACATAAATACCAATTTTTTAAAAAACATTTTATATCAATATTTTAGACTTTGATATGCTTAGCTTTTTTGCAAATGGTTCATATCAGACGGCAGTTGGGCAATGTATAAATATAACAGTCAGTCAACCATCGGTCAGCAGAATTATTAATAACTTAATTAATATTTTTACAAACCACTTACTGCAGAGATATGTTAAATTTCCAAACAGGGAGAACACCATTCAAGAAAAGATTAATAAATTTCACATTTCCCTAAATTTTCCTACCACTATTGGTGCAATTGACTGCACGCATTTGGCTATAAAACAACCTAATGACACTAATGAGACTCCTTCAATTGCATATTTAAACAGAAAAGGTTTTTATAGCATTAACGTTCAAGCAATTTGTGATGCTGATATGCTTTTTTTAAATGTAAATGCTCGATATCCCGGAGCAACGCATGATTCTGCAATTTGGGAAACATCCACAATTAACAGTTTTTTAAAAAGAAGATATGAGAACGGTAGCAGAAATTTTTGTATAATCGGTGATTCTGGGTATCCCATTCAGCCATGGTTAATTACTCCTATAACTGATGCAGTTCCTGATACTCCAGAAGGTGTTTTCAGCGCAAGACATTGCTCAGCACGAAATATCATAGAAAGGACATTTGGTGTTTTAAAACAACGATTTAGATGCTTATTAAAACATAGGGTACTGCATTATGATCATCCAGTGGCAGCTAAAATTTTTTATTCTTGCGTTGTACTGCATAACATATGCAGAAAAAACAAAATTCCAGAGTTAGCTGACGAAATAGTACAAGAAAATGAAATTATTGCAGACAATCCATTTGAAATAAATGTTCCTGTAAACGATAGTAACTTAACTGAGTAATTGACTTAAATAACAATTAAAATAATTTATATTCATTTCAGGAAACATTTTACTTGAAGGGCGCTTTGTACGACAACAATTAATTCGGCAGCATTTCACTAATTTATAGCGCGTTTTAAATATAATATAAATAAATATAAATATAATTAAATATAATAGTTTTTAATTACATTAAATTTCTTAATTTCAAAATATCTTTTTTTATTTTAACGAGTTAAACATTTTATACTAAGTTTAATGAATAATTAGATTTAAGTATAGAATCAGCCAATGCACTAATAGCGGCTGCTATATTGTTGTTACTCTCCGCCAAATTATTCATGCTTTGGGAAAGTTCTTTTATACCCTTGCACATTTCATTTGTGGATTCAACATACGAACTGGTTACGGTATCCAAATTTGAATTTTTATTTAGGATTTTTTTTTCTTTTTTGGTGGCTCAGAAATTGGCTCAGATTCAAAGAATACGTTTTCTTCACCAGAAATATTATTGATGTGCACTATCAAAATTGCTATCAAAAAACTGTTTCGTTTATTAAAAAAATGGTAATTACTGTTTTCCGTATTAATTTCGGTTATAGTCTCGGTTATTATAGTGTTAACCGAGGTGTTAACTGAACCAATGATTTCGGGTTCGGCAGCAGGATCAATTTCTGGTGGTAACATTTGAGAACCTGTGATTGAAATCCACCCGCACAAACTCATAAGTCGATTTTCTAAATCATTTAGTGTGGATACATTGCATTCGCCACCCCCAGTTCTTGATAAGCTATCTCGGTTTTTTCGGGCTTTTGCTCGTACTTTTGATTTCCATTCAGTGAAAAACTAACAATATTTATGTAATAAATAATATTACTAAATTGTATTATGTATTATATATTACTATATTGTATTATGTAATAAATAATAAATTACATAATACAATATTTATGTAATTTTTGTTTTTAAATACGTATCTTAAATATTATAAAAATACAAATTACTTTTTTCCAATGATCTACAGTTTTTCTCGAACCATTTTCGATTTTATTTAATTCAGTTCCTATTTCATTCCACAATTTCTCTGATTCTTTAATATCGAACGGATGACTTTTTCCCGATATTAGTATCTTGTACTTTGATAAATATGTTAATAAAAGTTCCATTTGTTGAAAGCTTGTTTTCTTAGATCTGATATTCATGTTTACAAATCGTAATGAGAAGTATTAATTCGTTGTCAAATTTGACATTTTGAAATGCATAAAAATAATAACAAAAGAGAAAAAACAAAACAAACGCACGAAACAACAGCAATATTGCTATTGAATAGCAAGATTGGTGTTGTTATAATTTTTAGCAATATAATTTGAGCAAGCATTTACAGAATTCAAAATACTTTATTGGAATTGCTGTCGATTACGAATGTAGCAAGTTACTTGCTATTAGCAATATGTTTAGTGAATTGAACTGATTATATAAAAAATATCAATAATAACAAAATAACAATAATTATGTGAAATAAGTGTAATATATGAGACAATAATAAAGTATACATAAAATAAACAATGTACTAAAGAGAACATAATAACATATTTTTTATGGATTGAGAAGGTCGTGCATAAAATATCTAATTTTTGGGTGTTATTATAGTTGAGACACATTTTGTATAATGGCGAGTCTTCTAATAGCCTTGTCCTCGCAGTATTTAACGAAAAAGTTAGAGGCTTTTGTGAGCTACTCCTAGGAGCATGTATAATTTTAAATAAAAATATAACCGAGTGACATTGCCTGCGAGCAGAAAGACTTTGTTTACCGAACCTTTGTAGAAGTTCATTTTGCTGGTGTCCTTGTGGTGGGTAAATGTTGTCAATTTTAAACGATAGTGCTTTCAGGAATTTACGCTGTACTTTTTCAATTTGATCAATATATATTTGATAAGAAGGACACCAAATAATGGAACCATATTCAAGTTTGGATCGTATAAATGAATTAAATAAAATTTTTAATGCAAAATCTGCAAAATCTTTAGAGTTACTTAAAATGTAACCTAAAGTTCGGTATACTGAGGAAACAGTAGCCGTTATTTATTTATTTATTTGATACAGCTACCCAACGGCACGAGGCCAATTATAGGGCAGGAAAATTACAAAAAAAAATTGAGTAGAGTGGAGAATAAACTAGTGTAACAATTAATAATTATTAACAACATCAAAAAAGTATACATCACACACAAATAAACAATTACATACATATAGGGCATATAGACCAAAAGTTGTTAGTAAAAAGTGTAAAACATGAAAAAAGATAAAAATATATATATAAGGACAACAGAAACAAGAAATAGCAGATGTAAAATAACAAAATACAATCACACGTAGCTAAAAAAAGTACTCTTTATCACAGACACTTTACAATTAAATATATCCAAACTGTTCTGGACTGTAGAGTAGTTAAGATACATCGTATGCAAGGGAGATGATTGTAACAAACGAGTACGAGGCAAATATGTGTAAAATGTATTGTGCGACCTTGGAGCTATTCGAGGTACGGCAAAGTTTATGGTGTGGACGATATCGACACAATCTAATGCATTATTAATCGCTTTTAACAAAAATATTACTACATTTCCTGCAAATGGTTAGACTGGTGTACCCATATGATGTTAACAAAATGTCATAAGAGAAACCAATGGCAGGGTAAGTACCATTAGTTCGATAATATAAATATTTTAAAAATTTCCTTTGGATTTTTTCCACGGCATTAATATGACACTCATATGTAGGCGACCAGACCAACGAAGTATATTCTAAACGCGAGCGCACAAAAGAATTGAAAAGCAAACCAATAGTGTCCAGTGATGAAAAGTCTCTTGAAGTTCTGATAATAAATCCCAAGTTTCTATATGAGGTAGCAGTAATTGAGCTGATATGCTGTTGGAATGTAAGTTTTGAGTCAAATGTTACACCAAGATCTTTGAAGACTTCCGTTCTAGACAGAGTAATATTGTTTAATTCGTAGGAAAAAATGGTTTTTTCACGTGAGCGTGAAAACGATAACACACAACATTTACCGACGTTGAGTGGCAACCGATTAGTTATGCACCATTTATGCAACGCACATAGATTGTTTTGCAAATCGATACAGTCATCAATACACAATATGGTCTTATATATCTTCATATCGTCGGCATATAAGAGAGTATTCGCGCTAATATCTTTGACTATGTGCTTGATGAAAATATTGAATAGAAGAGGCCCTAAAATCGAACCCTGAGGAACGCCAGAGTGTACTGCAGAGGTATATGACTTGTGCCCTCTATACTCAACAAATTGCAGTCTGTTGCTAAGGTAAGAACTGAAGAGGGCAATCAGGGAGTTAGAAAAACCGAACAATGCCATTTTATTTAGAAGAATGCAATGGTCTAGTCCGTCGAACGCCTTTGAGAAGTCCGTATATACTACATCAGTTTGTATACGTCGATCTAAATTATCGGCTATGAATTGAGTTATACAATAAAGATTCGTGGTAGTAGATCGGCCCGGCATAAAGCCATGCTGATTGGTGGAAATGAGACATTTAACATGGTTATAAATGACTTTATGAATGACAAACTCAAAGACTTTGTCTGAATTAACTAAAGTTCTGAATTAACGCTATTGGTCGATAATTAGCAACATTCTTTTTACAGCCACTTTTAAGAACTGGACAAATTTTAACCACTTTCCACATGTTAGGAAATTTACTAAGTTTAAGGATGGCATTGAAGATGATATAGAGAGGTTTAACAAAGATGCAAGAGCAGTCTTTTATTAGAAAAGATGGAATCTTGTCAGGACCTGAAGTCATTTTTGGCTATAACTTTTTTGTTCCTGCAACTATATCCTCTTCAGTAACATTTTGTAAGTATAATGTATTTGTATTTAATATATCACTGTTGGTTTGGATGTCATTATGGCTATCGGTAGTATTACATGCAAAGTGTTGAGCAAATGCGTTGACTATCTTTTGCGGACTGTCCAGTGATATATTATTTAATTCCATTGTATCAGGAATTGCAGAATTGTTTTTTTTTTTCGTATTTACGTAAGACCAAAAGTTATTCGGATTTGCTTTAATGTTATTTTCAATTTTACGTAAATAGGCTTTATGAGAAATGTCTATCAGTTGCTTGACAATATTTCTGAGACGTTTGAATTCAGCAAAGGCATCCGATGAGTTTGTTTTTTTATATTTCCGCCATTCTAATAACTTAGCTCTAATTATTGATTTTATTTCAGGATTGAACCATGGAGGATACTTATGGCTTTTGACAATATTGGTTTTAGGTACGAATAAATCAAGCGCAGAATAGACTTTGTTATAAAACAGGTCCACCATTGCATTAACGTCACTGTAATTATTTAAGGTTGTTTAGTCGACATTGAGTAAATATTCATAGAGATCGACCAAGTTTGCTCTTTTGAAATTATAGTTTTTAATAGATTTTGTTGAAACCCAGATATTTTGTTGAGAAGTATCTTTCTGGATCTTCAGACTAATACATAATGAAGGATGATGTTTGTCTTCAGTTTGTAGTAAAGATTCAGATCTCAGAACAGTGCAGCTGCTGTTGCAGAGAACCAAATCCAAGAGACGATTCTTATGGTTGAGAATGTTGTTGTATTGGCTCAGTGAGAAGAAGTTACAAAATTCAATTAAGGTTTGAGTATGTTTGTCTAAACGTTTATGAAGAACATAATTGCTGTACTCAGAAATGTTAAAATCTCCTAAAACCAATAGGTCAGAGCCATACAACGACTCACAACACTCAAGAACATCAAAAAGAGCATCATATAATGATATGCTAAAATTAGGTGGTATATAAATAACTACTATTATTAACTGACTAGAGAAATTCGTTATAGAAACCGCTACTATATCGACTAGAGATAGATTGTTATCACAGGTTAAATTGAGATCAATTATTTTAAAATTAAACGACGATTTTAAGGCTAATAAAACACCACCTCCGCGGGATTTACCAGTAGTTGTAAAGTTTCTGTCGCATCTAACAACATTGAAGCTACAATCGAATAGTTCATTATCATGAACACTATCATTAAGCCAAGTTTCTGTTAGTGCAATAATATCGAATTGACTCTGATAACCAGATGTAGATTTATATAATTCATTCGATTTGGTGTTGAGACCACGAACATTTTGGTAATGATATTTAAATTATTATCCGGAGAAATATCTTTCAACTTGGACGAATCATCAGCTGATTGCTACTTGTTACTACTAATGCTAACTTTAGATTTGAACAATAAATATTTTTCTTTAAAAACGGTGCAGTTTTTGTCCCACCTGCATGAGCAGTATCGATACCCGGTTTGAGTTTAGCTAGATTGAAGCAGTTTATACATTTAAGACTAGTAGTTGCGCACTCATTATCTCTATCTCAATAACCGATATTGAAACGCTAAATTAGTTGTTTTACGACAGAAAGTCATTACCTGACATTTCTTTAATTTTAACGGCAATTTATTAGTGTAGCACCAAGTATTAATTTTTTCTAGACAGAGCTGGAGGTGTAAACAGTCATTTATATTACGAATTTTAGTAAATACTTTTAAGTCATCCGCATAGAGAAGGTAATTCGTATCGAGCACATCTGTAATGTCATTGACAAATAAGTTAAAAAAAAGAGGTCCCAGTACCGACCCTTGCGGGACACCGGATGTCGCAGGCATGGGTTTAGAAGTAACTCCTTGATATACCACAAATTGGGTACGTTTGAAAAGATAAGAACCTAGGAGCTCTACTAGAGAGTTGGATAATCCAAAGGTATTCAGCTTAGACAGAAGTATTTTGTGATCAATTCTGTCGAATGCACTAGAGAAGTCTGTGTAAATTACGTCGACTTTGACCATGATCATCTAATGCGTTAGCTATAAATTGGATAAGATGCAGCGAGTTTGTACCAGTGCTTCGGCCACTCATAAAACCATGTTGGTGAGTGCTGATACGATTCTTAACATTAAAAAATATGTATTTTACTGAAATTAGAAATAATAGCAATGGGTCTATAGTTGCCAACATCATGTTGGTCACCTTTTTTGAACACCGGACATAACCTTGATACTTTCCACTTGGTATGAAGTTCACAATCTTTAAGTATGAGGTTGAAAAGGTACTTTAAAGGTTCCACAATGACATAAGCTGCGTCGCGAATGATCAATCCTGGTATTAAATCTGGACCAGTTGTCATATTACTTTTGATTTTCTTTATTGCTTGTAATACCGCATCTGTCTCAAATTGTCTGATAAAAAATGTATCAACATATTCATATATATTACAGAGAGGCTCTTTCAAATTATTGCAAGTTTGATAAGATGAACTAAAACAAGTTGCAAAAGCTTCGGCAATATCGTTTATATTAGAATGTGGTTGTTTATTATACGTCATATTAGGTGGTATATTAGTAGATTCCTTTTTGTCTTTTAAGTATGACCAGAACTTTTGTGGATCAGTCTTAATATTAGTTTCAATTTTCTGCTGGTAGTTTTTATGTGTAATGTTTATGTCGTTGTTGAGTTTGGAACGAAGTGTTTTAAACTTGTCGTATGAACTTTCACAACCTGTGTGCTTAAATTTTTTCCATAATATTTTTTCAGACGTATGTTGGAGATTATATGTTTATCAAACCACGGGGGATAGGGTTTTTTTTAAAACATTAGTTGTGTTGGTGGATTTAATTTGCTGTTTAATGTCTTCAACTTCAAATTTAATGTCATTGTGTGTAGAGTAAGTGTCATATGTATCCAGAACAGATAAAATGGGACATTCAAAAATCTCTTTGAAATGACTCTCCACACCTTTCATGTCAAGTTTACATTGTCTTAAGCATCCGTTGTTCATAACATCTCTTACTATTTTTTTTCTTTGATTATAGTAGTGATATTAAGCAAGATCAAACTCATATATAGCATTTTGACGATATATATAGCAATTTTAGCTTGTTTGTCAGTTCGAAAAGGATTGGTGGATTTAGATATTTTGGCCTTATTGTTTCCTTGTTTTTGCTTGCACATGCGATAGTATTTAACATTTGGATGTACAGGTCCAGGTAATTTTTCGTTGGCTTTGAACAGATATACAAGAAAATTAGAAACTTCTACATCAAATTGTTTAATTGATAACTCGTTATCATTCTCAAAAGCAGCAAAGATACGGCACCAGTGGTTGCATTTACCATCTAAGCTTGTGGTATCGACCGATAGATGTTGGTTTAGTTCAATATAAGGAGCTTGATTTAATAACGTTTGAGTTGTTAAGAGGGTGCGTTTCAAAATATTTGTTGTCGTTTGAGAATTAGCTTCTTTAAAATGAACATTACGATGTATTTTCATCCCGTGCGTATTCTTAAATGACTGTTTACATACGTCGCATGCAACACCTTGAGATGAAGCCACGTGTTGTTGGGTTTCGTCGTCCATAACAACTGAAGGCACAGAAGGCAGCGGTAGTTAAGTGTCATGTCAAATTTGATTTTGTACAACGTTTTTCCCACTGAAGAGTAGAGGCAACCCTCGAGGCAACCTATTCGATCCAGCCACTATTCCATCATCCGCAGTATTAAATAATGATGTACACAACTCACGAAAGAAAGTAGTGTTTTAATCCAAAATATTGTGCCCAAATAATAAAATTTCTTTATGACAATTAATATCAAAATAGTTTCCTGAATTTTCAAAATGTCAAAATTTCAATATAGATGTTTCAAAATGTTCTGTGTACGTATCGTATAGCAGAAACGACTTACTCAATTCACCCGTTATTCTGTCCTATACTACGAAACGCAATTCGAAATAAAATACAGTCCAAGGCAAAAAGACAAAAATAACGATAAACGTCAAAATTTTTCAATTTTTCTTGTAACAGCTCTTCAAGACCATCAGCAGTAGTGGACTTTATGTAATAGTGTAATCCAACCCCTTATTGATCGTTACTGCACAGCAAATATAAATTAATACAACTTTTACCACGATTGTTAATCAAATTTTCAGAATCCCAAATTTTAGCGTCTGAACGTATGACTACTAGATTATTATTTTTAATAATAATTTATTAATTTTAATATAACGCATGGATTTAAATTGCTCAAGATGTAATTCCTGTGGTATAAACCAATGTTCAGCTGAATGTGATACAAGCCGTTGGAGCAGTTATTACGACAACTGCAGCAATACATGAGTTGAATATGTACCTGTTAATTAATATAATATTTAATTTACATTAAGTAAATGATTATTTATGTAAATTTCACATTGCGCTGTGACTTAATAATAAAAATAATAGCGTTATTTGGCAAAATAAAATGTATTCAATATCAATATTTGTAATTTCCATGTGACTTAATAATAGTAATATATGGCGTTACTAATAATAGTATTATATATTTAAAATGCCTTAAATTGCTGAAGATGTCGTAATGACTTAATAATAATAATAATAATAGCGTTATTTGGCAAAATAAAATGTATGTTTTTGTAATTGCCATGTGACTTAATAATAGTAATATAGCGGTATTAATATAAGTATTATTCATTTAAGTTGCCTTAAGTTGCTGAAAATGTCGTAATTCCTGATGTGGTAATGACCAATGTTGAGCTAAATGTGATAAAGCCCTTGAAGCAGTTATTACGACAACTGCAGCAATGCAAGATGAATATGTACCTGTTAATTCTTATCAAATTTAAATATTTAATTCACATTAAATGATTTGTTATGTAAATTTCACATTATAATTGCGCTGTGACATAATAGCGTTGCTTGCCAAAATAAAATGTATTCAATATCTTTGTAATTGCCATGTGACTTAATAATAGTAATATATAGCGTTATTGATAATAGTATTATCCATTTAAAATGTCTTAAATTGCTGAAAATGTTGTAATTCCTGATGTGGTATTGACCAATGTTGAGCTAAATGTGATAAAGCCATTGGTCGCAGTTATTACGACAACTGCAGCAATATAAGATGAATATGTACCTATTAATTCCTATCAAATTTAAATATTTAATTTTCATTAAATGAGTTTTTATGTAAATTTCACATTATAATTGCGCTGTGACATAATAGCGTTATTTGGCAAAATAAAATGTATTCAATATCCACTGTAAACTTCAAAATTCACATAATCGTAAAATTGACTAAAGTGTATTTTGTAAGGATTCGTCCGTTAAATTCGTAAAAGTAAATTTTGGATATTGTTATTTTATTTTATTTAAATATATCATTTGTTCTGATGATTATGAGTTTTTATTTTAGGCTTATATTATTTTCACTTATATTTTATTAATTGAGTGAGAAATTTTGGAAAATATTTGTGCGGATATTCGATCCACAATATTTGAATAGTTGCAAACCATCCTGTTTCTTCAATCGGTTATCGGTTTATGGCACTAGTACCCAATGAGATTAGGTCTGTCCTTTTTCACTTACTGGATAAGACGGTACGGGGGTATAAGGGCATAGGGGTGTGTCAATGGTTGAGAGGGTGTGTTACAGGACGAGCGCCATTTTTAAGGAGCTTATTTCATTATTTGTAATTATCACTTAAATTAGTGGCATAAAATAACAAATATCAAAATGAGTAAACAGTGAAGCAATAAATTAATTAATTAAATAACGATAAGTTAAGGATAAAGGTACACTATACTATGTGAGACAATAAATAGGGGTACAATCTAATTGGTTAGTATTAGGGGTATTATTATTATTAATATTATTTGTTTAGTGATACAATTTTTTAGTTTGATTGCATTAATTAATTTCAATTATTTATTAATATGCAAATGGATCTAGAAATAAATTTTCTTCACTTTCCTGATAGAAAATGTTTAAAAACTATTTTAAACATTTCCATAAATTTCGTTTTAATTAATCAAAGATAAACTAGAAAATATAATAATTAATAATATAATTATTAATTAAATAGGATGTATTGTTGTTTGCGTTCGCTTAGTTCTAGCTGTTGATAGCCCCTTAGAGTATGCAACTCAATATACACTCTTTACCAATTTTTTTCGTTTTTCGATAGCACATAAATTTCAATCCTAAATTCACAATACAGCAAAATAACTATTTAAACGCTGTACTTTATTCACTTTAGTACTTATTTATAAGTTTTTAATAACAATTTGCATTAAATATTGCGTACTATTCAAATTCCGCGCGCGGATTGGAGCAGGAACTATTTTGCAATTATGTTGGCAAGAAGTAAAAAGCTGACAACATTCTCTTTCCTTCGTCCACCACCTGACTACGTGACAGTGCATAAAATCGAAACATTAATTATTAATCGGAAACAAATTCTTCTTTTGCCGAAATAACAAATAAACTGCTGTAAGTAAACAATAGTTAATAATACTAAGGGAAAATGAGAAAAGTGGCAAACAGAACAATCTTGCTGTTCAGCTATGATTGAAGTTCTGCTTGCTGTTGCTCGCCTGCGTTCAGCCCTCTGTTCTGCATGATCATAGTAAAATAGTATTTGAATAATAACACGATGCATCTACACCTTTTCAAATTGTATTTCAGAAAACCTCAATAGTAGTTCAGATTAGTCAATCGTATTTCAGAAATCATCAATTGTATTTCAGATTAGTCAATTGTATTTCAGAAATCATCAATTGTATTTCAGATTAGTCAATTGTATTTCAGAAATCATCAATTGTATTTCAGATTAGTCAATTGTATTTCAGAAAATATCAATTGTATTTCAGAAAATAACAATTGTATTTCAGAACATTGTAATTGTATTTTTATTATATTTACATTTGCAATATAACCAATGATTATAAGGAAAACAAACCAATAACCAATGAAAAATCAATTTTAATTCATAATAAATAAATTAATTAACAAGAAAAAAACTAATAAAAATATCATTTTTAACGCCCAACATGCATGTCTTCTACAAAAAAAAGTAAACCTAAAGTAAATAAACAAATAAAAAATTTTGTAAACCTAAAGCTGCACCATGGTGGATCGTACTATGTTGCGCCGACCGAGCACAATCACCATTTGTGACTGTGTTCTTGGCTTCTTCAATTTTATTTTCCAAGTAAACCAGCCTTTGCTCTATAACGCCAGGACCCACAACGTTAGGAACTCGAAGTTTTGTTTTTACAAACGCCTTAATTTTTGACCATATATTCTCAATTGGATTTAACATCGGAGAGTATGGAGCTAACCGTAAAAGAGTAGCTGGTGTACCATTTAAGACGTTTTCCAAATTAGAATGACAAGGCGCATTATCAACAACAAGAACTAAGTCAACCAACTGGTTGCCCGTGTCTTGCCACCGTTGCAGTAATGATCTAACCCATTCACTTGCTAACTGCGCAGTGAATGATCCTCTTCGGCGATCCATGGCTATAATTCCTGCTGCAGAAATTGCCCCAATAAGGTGAATATTCGGGCCTCGTGCTGCAGGGAGATGCTGAACTGCCCTACTTCCGGTACGAGCTCGGCCACGTGTTCGCCTACAAAACAAATTAAAATTTGTTTCGTCCATCCACACAATCTGCTTTCCTTCCTCTATAAGTCGATTCAGGGTCTGCACATATGCAGCTCGTCTATTTTTGTTTTCGATAGAGTTCATAGTGATGGGCTCATTATGAACTTGTTTGACTGTAAATAACTTTTGCTCCAGGTAATTACTTACAGTGGAAGCAGAAACTACTTGCTGGAAATGCTGCAAAATTTTATTTTTTATTTGAATTAGAGTAAGAGTACAGTCTTCTTCTATCCACTCTATAACTACTTCAATTTGTTCTCTAGTGAGAATTTTTGGTTTTTTCCCTCCTTTTAATAACGGCTTCACGTTACCGGACCGAACCCAATGATAGGCGGTCTTATATGCTACATTTAATTGAATACTCAAAGCAATCCAGTCTTCTCCCCTATTTGCACATCCAATTATCATTTCACGATCTCGATTATTGTATTTTTGGTAGTATTTTCTTTCAATTGTCACCCAATTAATTATTGGTTCTCTGCATATGGGGCAATTTCTAACTTCATCTTCAGCATCGACCTCTTCTACTTCTTGTAATGTTTTTGCACACTTTTCATGCAAAAGATGTCTGCAGTGTTGTAGTCGCACCACTGGTTTTCGCAACATGGATATACGACATATGGCACATTTATCTTGAAGCTCCATTGCAGCAACAATAAATATAAATTCAACTTTGAAATTTGAATTATCTTTGACAGTTGACGATCGAAATTTCCAGTTAGCGCCTACTCTAATTCGTTTTTTAATAATCACTTTTACGAGTGTATGCTTTCTGAAATACAATTGATGTTTTCTGAAATACAATTGATGCTTTCTGAAATACAAATGATGTTTTCCGAAATACAATTGACTAATCTGAAATACAATTGCTACATTCTGAAATACAACTGACTAATCTGAAATACAATTGCTAGGTTCTGAAATACAATTGACTAATTTGAAATACAATTGATGATTTCTGAAATACTACTAAGGTTTTCTGAAATACAATTGGAAAAGGTGTAGATATTGAAATAGTTAATAATATATGTGTTTGGAAATAGCGAGAATGAACAAAGAAAACATTGGCAGTGACGATTTGAAGATTCAATTTGGTTTTCGTTGTCGTTTTGAAGAACAGCCAGAAGAGGTCATGATTGCTGATGAATGTACCTCGAAAATACAAGCACTATTTTGTGGTAAGAAACATACTTAATAACTTTTTTATTGTTTCGGTAATCGTAAAAAAAATAAACGTAGGCTACGACGTAGGTCCTGGCTCCTGGAAGAAAATAGTATGTTGCTAATTAATTTTTTTTTACTAAACTAATTAAACGGAAATGTATTACATATTAAAATCTTTATTGTCACAAGAACCATTGGCTATGGACTTTTGTCTTTTTGTCACAATCCACTACCATTTTCTTAACAACAATGGACAAGACCAAGTACTAGTATTATTTTAAATTACTTGTGATGTCTGTGGTTTAATCGTAAAAACCTATTTTAGTAGTAAAATAGGTTTAATATTGTGTTTTGCCTTTTTTTATCCTTGAAAGAAGCGAAGTAAACATTGAACGATTTCGTTGTTTTAGCTTGGCTATTTATGTAGAATATTTACCAAATTAACTTTTTATTATTCAAAATTTTACAATATTTATGCATTTTGATCTATTGTGTAGAATAATACCGATAAAAATGAAAATGGACAAAACATTGTACACTAGCTCTACCCAATGGAGTGTAATTACTGGATTTTCTAGAGCTTCATCCAGAGCTTGTAACATTCAAGTTCTAAATCAGATTGGTATCGCAAAATCGCTTTAGACATTTGTCATATAGAACTGAAATAGTTATTTATACAACAAGTAGCAAAATGTAAGTTATTTTTTCACGAGTCGTAAATTTGTAAATTTGTAAATTTGGCGTCAGCCGAGTTGGACAATACGAGAAGTGAAAAAATAACTAATTTTGCTCGTGTTGTATACACTATTTTTTGCAATTTTTAATTAAAATAATAAATATTAAATATTAGTTAATAATCAGATGACAATCGGTTGCTTGATTCAAGCTTAATTTGTTATTAATTAGAGCAAGCATTGATAAAACAATTGAAATCGCCCCTAGGAACGAAAAATCAAACAGCTTCCTTCACATAATTCAAATCGAACAGAAGTGTTTACTAACTCAAATTTAATGGAAATGTTGCTTATATGTTTCTGTTTAGTTAAATATTCTTACTAATTGTACAATTAATATTGTTAATAAATAAAACATTGCGGTTTTATAACTTTTTGCCACGTTTTAGCAATTTTTAAAATAATGAAAAAAAGTAAAAAGAGTGAAAAAAAGTAGAAAAAGAGTGAAAAAAAGTCTTTTTTTCACGCTTTTTTAGAACAATAAAAAAAAGTAGGCTGTTTCAACATCAAAAATGGCAACGTAAAAAGATGTCATTTTAATCGCAAATTGCAAAAAAATAATATATTATTGGTTTCTTTATTACAAAATGAAATGATAGTTTTTACGATAACGACTTATGTTAACCAAAACTCTACAATATTCCAATTTTGTTGAATTGGAACATTGTACCACCTATGTTAAGGCGAACATTTAGCTACAAGCTACTTGAATCTCCTCGCTTTGATCATATGGTTTAGTCAGACCCCTAGGCCTACCCTAATAATTAAGGTAGGCCCCCTAGCCTGATCTCTAATAATTAGGGTAGGCACTGGAAAAAAAATCGTATGTTTATTCATTAAAATTATTTAAGTTAGTTGAGAAGCATATCAATCATTTAAATCAAATTAATAGCAACATACTATTTTCTTCCAGGAGCCAG